>OY982573.1:6322408-6488378 GCA_963859945.1 Euplagia quadripunctaria
AACTGAACATTCAACAGTCCATCACCAAATGAAAGGGTTAGTGTTGCTATATAAGTAGAAACAAAACGTATTAAGGAAACTGTGTTACAGAATCTAGAACTTATAAATACATGAAAAATGTAAAGATACATAATAATAATTCAGAACCTGGAGCCATCGTTCATCGACTTGACTATTACTTATAGAAAATGCTTGTGCGCGATTACAAATGTGTCAGCTACGTATTTAAAAAATAACTAACTTATGTTTTTTGTTACAGTGCCAATATTATACTTTAAAAAATTTAATCTATAACAAAAATATACTTATCAAAAGTACGACATTTCATGCCTTCTTTGTATTTCTAAGGCATAGTTTTATCATTTTTGGTTACACCTGCAACGTTACACCGCTAGCGCGGGCGCGTAGCGTCTGATAGCTCGAATGTGCTTACGACTACACTTAAGCACAGTTTAGATGGTGCCATTTTTTAGCACTGATCAAACATCTATGGTATATCAATATATGATCGAAGACCGCGTTATCTAATAGGTATTAAATACTTGGACGATTAATTATTGACATCAACATGAAGATTATGATTGCTTGTGTAAATGTTGCCTTTTTAACGGCACATCCAAAACGTTCAATGTAGTGCGAAATCTAGTAAAGTCGAAGTAGTTACTTTATTGTTGAAGATTTAAAACTTTAATCGTTAGGTTAATCGGATAGAGCACTGCGAAAAAAATCATGATTCTGCATCTGGTCGAAACTGACACTAAACGGTCGACACGTGAATAGTCTGTCTAACTTTACCGAATACAAAGTCGATAAACAATACACCAGTTTGCACGTATAATTGAAAGCCATGCGTGATACAACCAGCATGCTGAGGGGGGTGGGGAAGGTTACGTATAAACATTCCTAGTATTTAGTTTGCAGACCTGACACGTAATCGTTAGGCACTAGTGAGGCGGGGCCAATGATCGCGGGCCGGGGCCGCCGGACCGCTCTAGTCATCGCGAGTCCGACGGGCCATCTGCCACAATGCCAACGTTTACATCTTTAGGTCACTCGTGGAAGTTACAGCGACCTGCGACTTGTTATCACTTGATTTGATTCACAAATGATTAGTACAATAAATTTAACTAAAGAGCAACATTGCTTTTTTTTATCCTGACTGTCCTTATGACATTAAAATCAGAATTGTATTCTATTTTTAATTTATATATAATTTCCAGTCTGCAGTAATCAGTGAAATTTATACGTGTTATGTAAAAAGGAGTAAATTCCAATGTTGGTTAAATAAAAGATCTCTTGAAAAGTTATAATAGTTAAGACAAAATTATGAAGCGATTTATGTTAGCAAAGAACACGACATAAGCTTGAAATGATTATGTTAGACTTATATTAGATGATATTAGACATAAATGACGATCAGAGATCAGTAATACTTTCATGGAAGGTAAGGAATTGTCCAAGCATCATAAGTTATGAGATCAAATAACAGAATACAAAATGTATGTTAATCCACTAAATTAATTTAATTCCCTGATTATTTACTTAATTAATATTTACAAGTTTACGCGGACAAAAGCTGTTTTGATTCTGTAAATTTGATGGAAATGTAAGTATACAGCCCCAAAAAACCCAATATATGCATCATCCACTAGCGATAGCACATATAAAACAAAATATAGAAAAATCAGGTTAAGCCTTAAAGTAAAAAAAAGTATTTTTGTTGCTCGCTTGTAGAATGCAGTGATTTTACATTGTCTCAAGGGTCGAACCGTTGGTGGATTCTATTACCAGATACAAGTCAACTTATTCTAAACTGACCCAATTAAATGAGACATTTCAAGCAAGTTCGCTCCCCATCCTCATAGAGAAGTGAATGAGTGTAGGTAGAATGTTAGAGAACTAACCGTGTTGATGATGCGACTGCGCTTGCTGTGTGTTTGTTGAACTCGTCCGCGGTCCTTTTGAAGAAATTGTGTTGCAGCGCGTAGTACGGCGTCACACGCTGTTTGGGGTCGTACTCCAACATACGGAGGATTAGGTCCTGACATTGAAAAACATTTTAACGGTGAACACATATCTTATG
This sequence comes from Euplagia quadripunctaria, assembly GCA_963859945.1. Classification (NCBI taxonomy): domain Eukaryota; kingdom Metazoa; phylum Arthropoda; class Insecta; order Lepidoptera; family Erebidae; genus Euplagia; species Euplagia quadripunctaria. Next base: position 6,324,492 of record OY982573.1, read on the forward strand.
TTTAAGTTAAGTAAGTTGACTGGCCTGTTGGCCTAGTGGTTAGTAACCCTGACTGCTATGCCATAGGTCGTGGGTTCGATTCCCACTCGAGTCTGGGTGTTCTTTGTGTCCGTTGTTTGTATGTTTGTAAAGTCCCCCGCGACACAGGACTAATTTCTAATGCGGGAGTTGTCTTTTTAAAAAGAAAAAAAGTTGATTCCTCGACTAATATATGTGCATAATCCCCCAAGTCAGAAGTCGCAGTCTCCTGCTGTTTTAAAGCGCGTCTGATCTGTTGATTCTTATATCTTATAAATACTTGTTAAAAATTTTAAACGAGTGTAAAACGCATATGGGTTCATCAAGTCCCAAGGCACAAAAGATATGCCGGAATCAGAGAGGTTATTTCAGCACATTATGGCTGAAGGTAATGGTATTTATTTCATTTGCATTTTTTTTAAAAAGAACATTAGGAATATTCCTGTGTCGCGAGGGGTTTCACAAACAATTTAACAACGGACACAAAGAACACCCAGACTCGGGACAACTATTTCTGGATTACACAATTTTTTGCCCAATGTCGGGAACCCACAAAACTCCGCGCGGTGTAGTGGGCAAGGCGACCACTTAAACCATTGCGTCATCCATGCTTTCCATCTACGTGGAAAGAAATATTTAGCAGTCCGTGTTGCCCGATAACTCCAGAAGCCGGGAGTTATGGACGCTATCCTCACTTAAATACAGTTGAAGTGATCAAATGTAAAACGTATTATAAAAAGTGGATGTGATGTGGCATACCTTAAATTTGAGATAATCTGAGACGGAGTGTCCGGGCTCCCCGCGGCGCCGCGCGGCGGGCCCCGCCGCCCTCCACGCCCAGGATGTCGTGCAGCCGCCGCGTGCCCGGCGCGCGGTACTTCCTGTAACCGCTGCGACCATCACTACATGCTACCGCACACTACACACACACGCACACACTCATCGCTTGTCTCTGCCAACTACTGTCCAGATGGGCAGTATACTGAAGTAGGACTAAGAAAAGTCTGATGACAGCAATAAGGTGTGAAAGTATGCATATATATTTTTTATTGGTTGTAGTCTTATAATTGGTAAACGAATACGATTAATTTATTTAATTTTTTGTACTCTTTTTTTTATTCTCCCAATAAAATGCTGGTAGATAATTCACTTCCATAATGTAAAAAAACAACATTGAGTCGTAATAAAAATTAAGCACAAATATTTCTGAATTTTCCGGCAATAGTTGCAAGCGAGTTTTATCATTCGATGTCTCGATATGGGCTATGCTTTCTCTGCAGAATACTCCTCGTAGCAATCCATAAAAGAAGACAGACGCGCTTGTGTGGGTCATTGCGGGAGGCGTTAAAGCAGTGGAAAGTAGAAACAAGAAACAAAAATGTCGATAAAAGTTTCCTGCCACGGGTCAACCGAATACTTTTGCCGAACAATCGGCTATTCGGCAAGGAAACCTGCAGAATATTTAGTATTCGGCATGTGGCCGAATACACTATTCATTGCAAGTCAAGTAGTATTTATCTATCGTAAGGTAAACCAACCAACAGGTATTCAACCTTGATTTTATATTATTCTGTATGTATCTGTAATATCATCATTAATCAGGTAAAACTTGCAAGTTGCTTAAAGCAATAGAAATACTAAAGAAAGTTACCCAATCTAATTTATTTATTTATTACATTTTTGTTCTTACATTTATAAGGAAGGAAAAGGTAAGAATAAGAAGTCAAGAACGGTGTTTCTCCTCTAGACATTTTTACAGTAGTTTTTAGATAGTTTTACAGAATTTATTTTGATAAAAAATTAAAAAAAAGAACCTAAAATATTTAAATCAAATTTCGATAGTTACCTGCCATCCTTCCCATTGACTTTCTTTAATACATAACTACCACCTTCAGACGGTGGTAATTTGTCAAAGAATTTTCTTGTTTTGTGTGCCTGTAAATAAAATCATTGATTTAGATATTTAAAAACCCTAAGTATAGTACCGTAATTCAATAAAATGAAATGCAAAAAAATATTTAATATCACAGTTAATGCGATGTCATTAGCCTTTTTCTAGTGGCTTTTCGTGATAATTCACATAAGTACAAAAATGTTAGCAAACCTGGTCTAATAAATGATCAGGCGGCATGCCGAGCACCTCGACGATTTTGTTCATCTGGTCGACTTCGTTGGCTCCGCTGAACAGCGGCTCGCCAGTGTGCATCTCTACGAGTATGCAGCCGAGCGACCACATGTCTATCGCGAGGTCATAAGATACGCCCAACAATACCTCAGGCGATCGATAAAACCTCGACTGTATGTATTGGTATATCTGAAAATTAAAAAAGATTGTTGTAATTGCCGGTTCTACACCAACGTTTATAAACATTTTACGGCATAGTATACAATAACAGCCGCGTAACTTGTCATGACACTAAACGTGCAAGGAAATGAAACGCAGTCACGGCAACGTCACACGTCACAAAGGCAAGACAAATGTCAAAGATTGTGCGTCGGCCTAAATTTAATACTGTCTCACCGCTAGAACAGAATTCAGCTTAGATAGTGCTGCGACTACGGTGAAACACCACTCCGCTTTTTTATTAAGCCTAACAAGTTCCAACGAAAAGTCTAATGACAGTAGCAGATCATGAGGTATGTAAGGACTGAAGCAAATGACATAGAGACCTAGTCTTTAACTTTGTTGTAATGCATGACCCACGGTGCTAATATTCTTTAAAACTATACGTGTATAATACAAACTGCGTGAAGTGTTGTGAGTTTGATCCCAATATGGGACATCTATTTGAGTAATTCACAGATAGTCGGTCTTTCGAGTGTTTTTGTAGTTTTCATTGTATATGAGCAGTAATAGCAAACATACTTAACTAACTATTACATCATAATATTGTCATGGAAGCGACGGGAGTTGAATTGTTAATTATTTAGTGTAAACCAAAGATAAAAGGGTCAAGTCCAAAGCATGGCCTTCTAATTGAACTATTCAACTGATAAACTGAAGTACTAACCGCAATCGTTAATATAAATATACATAACATGTTGCTAATTGTATTATACTTAAATCAATGTGTATATACATATAATATGTACATAACAACGATTAGGTCAGTTGTCGAAATACCTGGAAAATCTCAAACACATTAAGATATCGTGGAATTTGTCAAGAAGGTTATCTATGTGTTATCTGTTATCTATGTGTGAATGTTAATTGTTGTGGTAGCAGAGTTATACACTGTTCCACAAAGATTTTCTGTTTATGGAATAGCATAAGTAACTATTTATGGAAAGGTAAATTATTTTTAAGATTCGTGTAATTGAAACTAAAATCCAGTATATAACCACCACGTATAACTAAAAACATGCACTCAAGTTTTACCTTTTTAATTACCACTGTTCTTAACAATAATTTGTTGTTATAATTGTTGCTTTACCACAATTGGACAACTAAATTATTTAAAAGATGCTATCTAATAATATTGAAATGAATGTCTTTTGTAATGTATGCAGTACTCAATCATTACAAGATTGGATTGACAATGTTGTTGGCAGTTAAAGGTTTCTGACAAAAAATATACGAGAAACTTGATCACGACGTCGCATCGTCAGCAATATTTAAAAATACATCTAATACCACAGATAGTAATATAAACAAATTTTATAAACTGAAGTTGCCTTTAAGTTTAATCAGGTCCAAGTCCAGACAAGCTAAATTATCAAGGAAAATATTGTGTAACAAAACGAGTAGTGTGTACGGGTCTTAAAGTGTAAGTAAATGTGAGTATACGCCGATAACCATTGACCTCTACGACTACTGAATCACACAAGCCCGGGGTGATTTATCTGCGCAATTAGCTTGTACGGGAATCGAGTCTATAAATTGGGTGAATCGTTAGGTGCAGTGGAAATTGCTTCTAGGCTATTTTGTAATTTTGAAAAGCTTAGGAATAGTTGTAGAACTTATTTTTATATCTCCTTTATGCAATAATGTTTTTATGTCTATTTAATGCAGAAAAAAAAAATTGTTTCAACGCGCTCATGCATTAGCAGCACAATATAAAATAAATATCTCCGTTGGATAGGTAGCTTACAGAAGACGTATGTATCACGCTGTTATCTGCAGAAGCGGAACTTAACGTAGATAAAACTGCGTAGAACTAGTGATATAGCAATGAACACAAATAATTATCATGACTTTTTATTTCTTAAAATTATAATTTTGATATCTGCGTAGTAAGTTAGTAAATAGTGGATCATTAGTATAATTTTTTTAATACCACTAAGTTGGAAGTTGACGTTGGAGTCTAGCCCATGGAGTTCTAGCTATCCATTCTTACCAAAAAAACAACATTACTGGACCTTACAGTAGTGCTGTTTTTTGCTAATGAACCGAGATCTTCTGCTGGAAAATTCAGGTTATATTGCCGTCAGTTTAGTGGAATATTACATTATGATTTACAAATGTTAAATTCCTGGTAAGGATTATTACCATTTCTAAAATTTAAATACTCTTATAATTTTACTTTTACGCAAAACACGTCCAGACGACAAACCATTGCAAAGACCGACTTCAAAGATTAAATAAACCTAAAACAAACATCCTTGCAATCTAGAAAATTTTTGACGTGAAAGCGTCTTATACATCGATGAAAGCCGGCTGCACGCACGAAAAAGCATGACTCATCGTCACGTTCCTACTTAGCCGAGCGTGGAAGCGAGAGCGCGGAACAAGCCATAGAGAAGCCCGATGGGCCTAAGCGTTCGTTTATTGACATTGATTTGATTTCAGTTTATTTCTATGACTAATTGTTCGTGATTATATTTAAAGAAATTATTTAAATTAAATTTGCAAAAACTGTAAATAATATTTGAAAACTAAAAATTAATGTTTTAACCAGAGCGTTATGACGTAAAATTATCATTCGTAAACCAGCTTTACAGACAACCAATATTTTTATTTTCTTAACATCAACGCTACATTAAATCAAATAAGCTTTTGAATAAATCTTTCACAGATTAGTTCGTCGACCCCAAGATGAAAAGGGCTGATCAAGACTTAAAGTTTAGGCACGTTAGGTGATAAAATGACTCTCGCAGACTTACCCTTTGACCTAGCTGACACGAGCTTCCGAAGTCCACAATTTTAATGGCAGACCTCTTCGGGTTACATAGTAGTATATTCTCGGGTTTAAGATCACAGTGAATTATATTTAGTTCTGAAATACAAAAGAGACTGGCATTAGATCTCAAGATAATCTCATCAAGGTTTAGAGAACAATAGGATGCAGGGACTGCTTTGCGTTATACAATAGACCTTCTATTAGTTCGGTGTGACTCACTTGGGAAATTGTTAAATGGAGATAATTTTGTTTTGAAAAGAGAAAAGTTACTAGCGATGTAATCCTAAAATTGAAGTTTACCTCTTAAATTTATTATTAAATTTGAATAATTTAGATCAGCATGTAGTCAATTCAAGCAGCCATAGACTTCCTACAGTTTCTCTGGCTACTTCTGATCTGTGTTATCCATCACTAGCGAGGTATCGACATGTTTATATAGAAGCCAAAACGTACATACACGGCACCTCCGACATCAGATCATTTATAGGGAGAAGCAGTATTTTCCCGAAGCGGAACTACCCACCAGCCCTCAGTAAGTTCTGTTCAACATTTCTGGTAACCCTGTTCACCCGTCATCTTGTTTTACGATCGATTCTAATGCCCCCTGCATTATAGTGAAACAAGATAACGCGCTTGTTGTCTCATACATCATCATCATCATCATTAAACCTCTTTTTAATATTGATATCATTTAATTAAAAAATATTCTTCAATAAACTTTGGGTCTTCCATAACCTCTATTGGCATTTGTCGTTAATTTTTTATTAGTAAGCAATAAATACTAACCAGGTTGACTAAGGAACAATAGCGCGGTGCACAATTGCTGCGCAAATTTGCGTGTGAGGTTGAGCGAGACGCCTCTAAAATTGGTGTTGCGCAGCAGGTCGTACAAATTATATGACAGCAGCTCGAACACTAGGCACAGGTGGTTCCGCCACATAAAGTGGCATTTAAGTTTTACTGAAAATTTAAATATTATTAATTAGTCATAAAATAATACAAAACATAGTTGTAGAAATATTATTACACATATTATAAACTCTAAGCTTGAAACACTATCAATTTTCGTATTTTCGTCCAAAACCTTATTTATTTCGACTTGTGAAAAAATATTGAAATGAACCTTAAATACTTTAAGTGCGAAGTTCCAAAATAATACCTATATTCATAAACTAGCTATTTTTTTTTCTACCAAAAATTGCTAGATGCGTTTCCCACAATAATTGTTGGTATTAAAATTTATATAACCCATTTTCATTTTATGATACTGTTTACTCATCCCATCCTTATCAAAAACTTAGTCTAGTTTGAAATATAATATTACACAATAGATTTTTTTTTATATACATTTTGTAACAATAAAACTTCATTTAAAGTTTTGACTATTGACTAATAATGTTTTTGACAATATATTTTTTTAATATAGTTTTTGTTTAAAAAATACTAACATTTAGTATAAAAACACACGACCTCGGGCAACTAAATGAAAAATGACCTTATATTTTGTAAGGGAAGTAGAGGTTTTACTTATTGGATAATATAGTGACTTGGGAGCTCATAAACTTACCTATATAATACTTATTTTCAGGATCCGCTCTGTTCATCATTTTTAGTAACTTGACTTCTATTTGTGCCTGATTTAGGAAGGGTTTCTTATTCTTAATTATTTTAATCGCTACTTGACACTGCTCCTCGTGGTCATATGCTTTCACAACCTGTAAAGATATTAGGTACAAATCAGACTGTTGGTTTTTACAGTTTTTAAAGCTATCGTGGCTTTGAAACTTGTAGAATGTTCTTAAAGGTTGGGATTTTGAGTATTGTTTTTATTAACCCCCAACACAAAGAGAGGGGTGTTATAAGTTTGACGTGTTTGTGTGTATATCTGTGACATCGTAGCTCCTAAACAAATTGACCAATTTAAGATATAATTCAAGAAAATCTGTTATCAAAATCATCAGTTCGATTTTCGAATCAGGGGTATTTTAAATTTATAATTATAAATAAAAAACTCGCAGGAAACGAATTTGAATGAAGCGGCGGTAGAATTTATCTACTTGGAAGCCTCCGGGAACCCCTGCAGACCTTGGCCGCCTGAATGCGTCGAACTTATTAAATGGTTGCGGGCTCGAATTTCTCGACTTTGAGTTTTTTAAATTGTTCTAATCAATAAGTTTAATATTTGATTAAACTAAATTAATAATAAAAAAACATGTTTGTTTTAATAATAATACATTTTTTATTCATCCAAACAGTAGGTGTATGCAATATTTTAGCATAATCATGTAACTGCTTTAAATTTCAGTTGGAAGTTGTGACCCGAACAAACGTATATACATACAAACATTGCAAGTTAAATAAAAGCTTGTAAAAATCAAAGTGTAATTGGAGTTTATTTTGTTTAGTACGCGAATAATGAATAGAAACACATTAAGTATTGTAATTGAACAAGCAAGTATTCTAGCTCTAATAACAAACTATTACAGCGATGGGTTCCATGAATCATATGAGTACACATGAAGTGCAATCATTAGTATGCTTGTTTTTTTCTAAAAACAAATAAAATGCACCTGATAAACTCATGTTTCATAGGAACTCGTTCAATATTTCTCAAACCAATATTTATGGCGTATGAAGATAAAACCACAGATAATGTTATATCCTTGATAATTGAAGCTGTTGTTATAGCTTCAAGGTATTCAAATTCAAATAGTTTTACACAGCAGGGCTATTAACTTTGAACAATTAATTCTCGATAGACCTATAAATGTCTGAGAAATTTTATATTACATAGTAGGTCGGTAAAAACTTGTGGCGTTTAAGGGAAAGGTTAGATAATTACAATAATAACTATATATTTAAAATTTAAAACACCCCCGACTCGAAAATCCCTTCAACGATTACAAAATGCCTTACATCATGTTGGAAAAGAGCTGATACTCTTACACTGCCGAACCGATGTTAACCAAACATAGCTAAGAACCACCGCAAGAAAACTGGCTTTCAAATGAAAAAAAACCGCATCGAAATCGGTCCATCCGTTTGAGAGCTACGACGCCACAGACAGAGACATCGACGTTAAACTTATAACACCCAGTCGTTTTTGCGTCGGGGGTTAAAAAGGGTTAAGTAAACAACAAAATAATTCGACTTATGACAAGATTAATCATTAGATCGACAACGTTGAGATTTAAAATGTGTTTCAAGTTTTCAGTAGTCATTTCAAACTTGGGAATAAATTCGGTTCAACTATTAAACCTATCACATGCATTTTAAAGAACTGAATGTTATTGTAGTGCACCGTAAAGGATACTTCTTACTACATCGTGTTCGGCTCGAATACCATTCCAAAATCAAATTCAGAGTATTTGAACCGATTGCTGGATTTTGAAGATAATAATAACTTTTTTCTCAACAATGGTATGTTGGTGATCCCATTCGAAAGCTACCAATTCACATCAAATCGAGTTATTTAAATAGAGATACGAGATAGTCATTAGGCTAAACTAAGCATGACACATACACAAACGCCTTATATAATCAAACAAGCATACGTTATGTGTTTTCTTTATATTATTATCTCTTACCTGTCCAAAAGATCCCTTCCCAATAGGCGACGAGATCTCATACCGGTCGAGGAACTTCTCGCCCTGCTTAATAATGTAGTCATGGTTATCGTCATCGTAACCATCATTATATAACTTCCGCTCCTTTTTATGCGAGCCGTCCTCGCCCAGGTACTGTTGCGCTCTCCGCTTTTTCTTAGCGTAATATACCTGGAACAAATAGAGGTTTCATTAGTATTTTGATCCAGTTGACTCCGTTTCTGTATCTCGTAGGTGTAAGAGCACCACCGTGGCAAAGCCACTCTATAGGTGCGGCAGAAATCAACGGGATTCAGGTGTTAGTGTTTGTATGTATGTAATCTTTTTTTATTAGATGGACTTTCATGATATTTTTTTACACTTTTACACACTCTATATCACCTAGGTACATTTTAATGGCACTGTTTACTAAGCTAGATATAGTAGAATACTGCGGATTGACTCACGTGTAATCCATGCCGTATTTTGAATGCGAAGATCCTAAATAATCCATTCATGTTCATTTTGCTCAAGTTCACAGGTGCCCAATAAGACACTTGTGAACTAAGAACACACGAATCATTTGTATGCCATATTCAGTTTGATGTACCTAGTATAAAATTGAACATGCCATATCAAAACGAGACGTGGTGTTATGAATAATTAGGTTGAAGGATCACCTCATTGCTATTCGCCGAAGATTTATTATTTCCCAGGTTTTTGGCGGTTTACTATTTTTTTGTTATTTATATAATTAGTAGTCTTTTTTAGGATTATTTTTGCTGTTTGGTCCCGTGGGACACTCATTTGACTACTTACTTTGACAATATGTCAAATGAGACAGGCTATTCTTTTTATAAGGTTTGTTGTGTATTTCAAGGCATTCAACATAGAGGTTTTAGTGCATGACAACTTTGTTTAGAATTGTAATCAAAACTTAAAACAATGTATTTCCTTATTATCGGCTGATTGTCATAAAAAGGTGCAGCATAAGGGCAAAAGCCATAGCAATAAGGAAATATATGCATAATATATTTATGTACATATGTAATTCGAAACATTGCATTGTAAATGGATCGCATGCGATAGAATAGAGGAAATGAAGAGTAGACGAACGAGGGAATTCTCGGCTGACGGACGTTGACCCAAATATGCGGTTGACATTGATCGACGACGGGTCGCGATATGCTTATATAAAACATTTGTTGAACGAACGACGGCTATACCAAACGCATGGATTTGGGACTAGGTAGTTCATTGCTACCGTCTTTTTTATGAGGTACTGCGAGGCTCGCCCCAATATGACTCATTGCTTTGCGACTTTCGGAAACTTCAGGAATTCGATAGAAATATAGAAACTTTAACAAGGGCAGTTTCGATTAGCCTTTTGTATTTGTTTTGTACTTGATTTGTGTGAGATATAAATAAAAGTGTTTGTATTCACTGTAAAAATATATGTGTCACATACAGACCCATAATAAAGTATTTAGGAGATGCTATTACTAGCAATGATATTGGCAAGTGTATGTTGTCGCCCCATCAAGAACTCTTATTTATTTTATTAAAATACGGGCAAACTATAATAGATGATAAAACAGTTGACTATTTAATAAAAAATACTAGTTATACTGGCAAAGCAATGCTTTTGGTCGGTTGATAAATATTGACGAATAGTGGGATTTTATAAGGCTAGGAATGTATTATAAGTACAGTCACTTGAGTGCAGATTGAGGTACGTACAAAATGGCAGTTACTGTTACTTAGTTAATTTCATAGTTTATAGCAGTGGTGGTGAGACTATTTATAACATGTATATGCACTCGCATAGTGGCGGCACGGAAGTGTCGCATATCGACGCGGCCAAACGATAACCCAAATTTCTGACAGCGACCTACATATTGTACAACACTGTATGTTTTACAGGGGGCCTAGCGACCCCAGCAACTGACAAGGCTAAATTACAACTAAATTGAGTATTTATAAACGATGTTTATTTGCAATCGCAATGTATAATTTGTGCCGTACGTCTAGTCTTCTTGTCTACCGTGAAAAGGCTTACAAAGTAAATCAATCATGATTTCAAACTGAGATCAGTGCTGTGTTTTTCTTCTAAGCTTTGAAGATTAGGGCTGTTTAGGATGACGATATGTTGCAAACAAATGCTAGTGCTGTTGGTTGAGGATGGTATGGTGAGTCAGGCCAGTGACCGCGGCACGTGGCCGCGAGATGAGCGCGTCGGGCCGGGGAGAGACGGCGCGCGGCGGCTGTCATTGATTTTCCCCGTTTCCCCCCTACCCCGAGCCTGGCTCCCTCCCCACCGCGTCTCACCCACTTCCAGCGCCCGATAACGAGGTTAACGGGCGACGTGAGCGTCTCCTAAACTTTAATTATACCCGTACACCCGTCGTGCATGTTTAACCCGGCCTCTATTCAGCGTTTTGTTTGCAGCGCACCTGATAGTGAGACATGATCCACTATTCGGTTGACGGTTAACTATCTAATGAACGTGGCCGGAGATGGAAACATGAAGAGCACAACTTGTACAACCTGTAGGTTGTCGTAGCACACCAAGCCCGATTCAAATCTAAGTCTTAACTCATGAACGAGATGCTTGTAAACTACATACTATAGCAAACAATACGAAAACTCATGCCTCACATATAAAAAACAATTTTAACTGTTATGAAATATGACAACATTTGCGAGATTGCTCCTTGTAATGTTTACAAAATTTTAATGTAATATTAATAATTTATGACAATACTTATATTGCTCTCGATAAGATATTGGAGAATTGTTCTTGCCTAAAGTGATTTGCGAGTCAACGAATGTTTTCGTCTTTACGAACAGAATTAGGTGACATAGGGGATGTTATACGTTTAATATTTATTTTTTTAGAAGTTAGTCGATATCATTTTACTTACTTACAATAAACATAAAAATCTGTTTCTGTTCTGTTGTTTGTTGTGTTTTTAGGGTAAAAACTTCAGCAGAAACCGAAACTTACATTAACACAATACTAGCTTCTCTTTTTAGAATATCTTTGTTTAACATCTATTATTAAGTCAAATGTTAGAAGTAGACAATTAAAAAATGCTCTGAAAAGAGATCAATGTTGATTGTACGTAAATCGTAAATCTTGTCGGTTTTTCTTATTTTCTTCCAAGTTTGTCCTTATTACTACTAATTCTCTGTCTCTTTGTAGACTACGTTATAGATGTATTACTGTTTTATTACATTAAAGATTATTAAATTTAGAGTAGTAATTTTTGTGTAGCTCTTGCTCAGTCTATATACATACTTTATTCTTTGATCAACGTAAACAATATTCAAAGGAAAGAAATAGAGTTCACAGACTGGATTGCAACGAAGTTCATTTGGCATCAGTCGCTTACATAAAAATGTCGATGAACGATATCCGTGTCTCCAATGATTTAAATATTTACAGCTATTTATTAAACATATTGCAGTGTTGTAACTAGGTTTGGTTAGCCCTCATTCTAGACCTTAAGCGGCACCGAAATAAGGTCAAGATCAGGTTTCAGTACTTACAATAACTTACGACAAATCAATTTGTTGTCCAGAATTACATTTAGTTAGTACTACAAATATTAGTTAAGATATACCCCTTGATAAAGGGCCCCCGTCGGGTCCGAAACTAGTCGGGCATCCCCAAAATTTACACGTGAGTAAAACCGTATATCTTAACTAATATGAATACCACTCACGAAAGTTTTTATTCGAGCACTACAAATATTGTTCAACTAGCAGCGCGGTTTCATCCGCGTAAGTCCCGATCCCGTTGGAATATCGGTATAAAAAGTAGCCTATGCGTTAATCCAGGTCTCAAGCTATCTACTACCAAGTTTCATAGCAATCGGTTCAGTGGTTTTTGCGTGAAAGAGTAACAAACATCCATCCATCCATCCATCCATCCAAACTTTCACATTTATAATATTAGTGGGATTCCATAGTCAAATTAGAATGATTTCGTCATTTAAAATAGTAAATTCTGTATTCTTAAGAAAAAGAATGTTCATTTGCTAGAAACATTACAAACGGAAAAGTTGTTATACGTAGATCATTATGTACATAGTACAACATGGTTGGTTACGTACGTATTTTGAACACAAAGAAGGAAAGCTTATCCCAGAAATTACTCTTAACGTACATACAAAATCAAATTTAAAAAATTACAAAATATAAGAATAAAATAACTTGGTTATATTAATAAATTTAAAATTAATGTAATCTAAAAACGACCCATCGATATGATCAATTGAGATGAAAGCTGTTAATACATTAATTACAACAACTAAGTACGATTGAATAATGTTTGATATTAATCTATGCATGGTGTTAAAACATTATCAAGTTAAACACATATTATATGCGTGTGTTAGCTAAGTTCTCTCTCGCACATAGTTCTTAAACGTTTGGTATTTTAATCGACGAAAAATATGGAGGTTCTTAATTCGATCGTATGTATATTTTTTTTATGTATGTTCAGCCATCACTCCGTTACTTATGAACGATTTTGATGATTCTTTTTTTGTTTGCCAGGGTATAACTCAAGAGTGGTCCTATTTCATGAAATAAAATGATTAATTACCTACGTAGAGCCTTCTCTATTTCTACGTACGTATAAAATTGAGATAATTAATTAGTTTGTTGTTTGGCGCCGACTCAAAATTAGCTTAAAATATATAAAATTTGATAGTTTATGTAAATAAGCTAAACAAGCAATACTCAAGACTTAAAGGTTTATTTATTTTTTGCTTTTTAGTTCTTTTCTTTCTGTTTTTTCTTCCTCCTTCTTCTTATTTTTATATCTTCTTTATTATTATGTTTACATAAAAAAATCGTGTCACGTTTGTTTGTCCGCGATTAACTCCTCCACTAATGAACCGATTTTAATGAAATTTTGCAGTGTGCAGTTTGGTTCAACTTGAGAGATAGGATAGTTTTTATCTCAATTTATAGTCACAATATGTTTTTATAAAAATTTCGTGTCAGGTTGTTTGTCCGCGATGAATTTCTAAACTAATGAACCGATTTTAATGAAATTTTGAACAGTTTTTATCTCAATTTATAGTAACAATATTTTTTATTGCAAATTATTTAGACACAGCAAGGCGTGGTCGGGTAGCTAGTAACATATAAAACGTCAATTCTGTGTATATATGTAGATGGCACGCCCATCAGTGGGCTTAATTTTTATGAAACAATCATCGGATGTAAAAAGTGACATATATACTTGGTTAAAAATTTGCACAGCGTGAGTAGCGTGCTCTGTTAGCTGTAAAGGGATGATTCATGTTACACCGTGTTACACGTGTGGGCATGAGCCAGGCCGGGCCGGTGTAATATGAATACACTTTTAGACGTATCGTACGGGAGCCGGCAACAAATATCTACCGATGCATCACCGTGTTCCGGTCGTCCACCGGTCATGGCACAGACTACCCCTGGCGTAACCATGCATTAGTCAAGCATGCTATAAATGTTTCACCGTTTCGCCCAGGATGATAGATTGGCCATGCACTGGGCAGACCAATCTATCATCCCTGAATCTTATCAAAGATACATCCAAGACCAAGTTACATACATTGCCATCGCCAGTAGTTTCGATGTCTTTTGATTCGTTAGGAAGCAATGGACTCGGTCCGGCTCAGGACTTCGCTCGGTTTAGCCACAAACAGTTATGAGAACGGATATGAGGATGAAAACTTCTATATGTTACGGGAACACGGTATTCACTATAAAAAAAACAAAGCATTCTTTCGGTTGCGATGGCAACTGAAATTGACGTCAACTAGTTGCGATAGAATTGTTTTTTCTTAAAACGTAATGAGTTAAAGATACGGGGCATATTTCTAAAGTTCAGTAGTACAAATTTATTTCTTTATCAGAACTAGTGAACAAGTTTAAGGTTGAAGTATGAGGTAATTAAATAACTTTTTGTAAAGTAAACAATAAAATTTACTTTTAAACACTGGAAAATAACCATTCATGTATATTATAAATACCTATAGTCACGAAACTTGACCACGAATGTCATGTTTTCATAATTTTTCTGTTTCAAGTATAGTGAAACGTAGGGTGTAACGCAGCACCAAGTTCATTCAAGTTGCCGAAGTATGTGGTTGCCGAACTGGCTATGGTGGTTCACTTTATACTCGGCTGCCCTGACATCGCTGACAAGTTATAAGTACGTAAGCTTAGTGAGTTTGCATATCCAAAAATAATCCTACTAATCCTACTTCCTGCTAATATTATAAACGTGAAAGTTTGGATGGATGGATGGATGTTTGTTACTCTTTCACGCAAAAACCACTGAACCGATTGCGATGAAACTTGGTATGTAGATAGCTGGAGACCTGAATTAACATATAGGCTACTTTTTATCCCGATATTCTCACGGGATCGGGAGTTACGAGGGTGAAATCGCGGGGCGCTGCTAGTAACTAATAAAACTACGACTCACATAAGTAAAGTAGCGGCCAAACTTATTAGGTTAAACTTACAGGTTAGAGCAACCACTTGCTACCTTTGATAGTTTTTTTTTTTACAACTAAGTTAGCAAATAAGCATGTGGCATTTTTTTTTCAATAGACAAAACAACACTATGTGCTATGGCTAAGACGGTCTTCTGTAGTGTGGAGATTTGTTTCCCTGCGTCAAGGTTTCTAATTTTATCAGATATCTTACCAAATCCATTCAAAAGAGTAGGAACCTTAACCCTACCTGCCACCACCAGGCTAATTGATTATTTTACAAAGGTTTCCTCGCACTTCCGAAGAGGCACCGTTCCGGTCCAAACATCCGGGCGGAGGATTGTGGTAAATCGTATCTACTGTCTTCAACGAATCTAGAAACAGCAAACCCACCAGCCTTAAAAACCGTTTTGGATCCAGTAATGTTTCAAGATTCATGGTTTTACGTAATACACAGTCATGTTTCGTTGGTTAGTTCAGATAAGTTATAGCAATGACCTGTAGCCATGCCTGAAGGGCCATATTTGAAATCTACAAGTTTTTTCAGGTGTAGAAGAAAAATATAGCACCATAGTACGTGGTTCTCTTGTTATTTCAGGCACTTTCTAAATAAGAGACACTGTGGGTTCCTATGATTTAATGCTCTTTGTCGAACTTTTATGTCACGTCGATAAACAATGACTGGGGTTTGTTTTACGATAGTTGTTATGTATGATGGTTCATAGGAAAATTTGAATTTTGGGGCGTTTTGCTCGTTATACTATAAATGATGGTGTTTATGACAATACAATTTAATTTTGTGAGACCAATGTAAAATAATTCAGGTAAAAGTTGTGTTTTGTCTGAACATTTTTGAAGATAAGTATTTGTTTCTTAGAATTACTTCTGATCATCTTCTTTTACGGTTTATCGAATTTCGGAGATTAATACTACTTTTCCTGTAATAAAGACCTTTCTCTCTCGTTATCTCTTCCTTTAAGTATCAATCAGTTTAAAATAAGACTGTAAAATGGTTGATACAACATGATTTTTACAACCTACAAGAGTTTTAGTGTAAATTTGTAAACAATTTATCCTTGCAACGCCCGAAATGGGATAACTATTGATACTCAATATTAATGTAACATCTATGTACATATAATTATATATGTACCTACACAGTTTGCAATAAATGTCTTTGTCATTTCAAAATATAATGTTATCAAATTTCTCTTCAAATTTAACCATAATATACGACGTATCTACAATAAAAAAGTAAAAGTGATAACTCTTCTTTATATTTCCTTGGGAAGGAAAAGATTATTACTGACTTATTCACGGAACTCCTTAGAAAATACAAATGGGCGATCTATCACACATTTGAATAGGTCAAGATATTTAAAAGAGTGCCCATTATGTTACATTTATGCCAAATTGGGCGCACTTATGATGGCATTGAGATCCCTATACCATTTTATTGCATGCATTTATTGTTTAGAGGGATGTTGGCATCACAACTCAATATTTTATTTATACGCATTGCGCCGTGATGTCACTATGATATCATCCAAATGCACGCGATGATGTAATGCTTTCATCATCGGTGAATCAATTGAGTGTCAAGTTATACTGGTTGATTAGCATAAGATGTGTTGTCCAGTTAATAAATAGCATTTCTCAATTAATCGTTACCTTAGTATTTTATTCTTGTGATTCTCGTTCGAGTAATGTAATGAAAAATAGAAACTTAAGAGGACAGAATAAAATATTACAACTATTAATATGTTTCTTCAGTATGTAGCTAAACATTAGATATTATATTTAATATCTGTACATATAAAAGTAAAAACCTAAAAAAAGTCTAAAGGAACTAGGGCACAATAAATTTAAGCTCGAATTAGATTTCGGTAGAATCTTCAATTTTACATTAGACTGGGGTAGGGTTGGCAAGACGCGGAGACATTAGTGAGTTGGTATAAGCATGCTTGCGAAAATTTCTGACAAAAAAATTAGAAGGCATAGCATAAACCAGCCAAAGAATTCGAATGGTTTTTCTCTCTGGTTATCAACTACTTTTCATTGATTAACTACTCGAATGATTGACGACCTCTGTGGCGTTTGCATTCAGTGCAGGGTTTGATTCCTGCTCAGTGCAAATATTTGTATGCATGAATGTGGTGCATGCATGGTATTTTTATGTATAATATGTATGTATTTACAAAAAAAAAATCTATGCATATATCTAGAACCCATAGTACAAGGTCTGCTTATTTGGGTCTAGATAGCGATGTATGTATGTAAATATAAGTTCGGAAAAAAGATTTTTTGTATTTTATATACAAATTCAAGATATTTTTTTTTCTACATTTAATTATAATATACAGGGTTAGATTAACTGCACGCTAGAGTCATACCCTTTCAGTGATTTAAGTGCTATTTACAAATACACCCAGTTTATGTGCCATTTTGTTCGATAACTTGTTGCCATTTTGTAGGTAGTGACATAATCCCCTTACTGTAGAAATCTTGGGATTTATGATCAAAAAACTGCCACAACTAGTTATGACAGTCCTCTCTTGATGTTAACCTAACACTACACAAAGAATTCTGAAGATACCGAAACAGGTGAAAATCTGAGGGTGCAAGGTCAGGACTATATGGTGGATGCATTAACACTTTCCAACCAAGCTCTTTCAATTTTTGCTGAGTAGCCAAAAATGTGTGTGGTCGGGTGTTATCATGATGAAATACCACTCCTTTTCTTTTTAATTTCTTCCTTGAGTCTCATTAGTTGTTGGCAGTACAGAACCGAATCGATGGTTTCCAATCCCACCGTACACACAGCATCACCTTATTGCGTGTTAATTCGGGTTTCGCTACAGTCTGTGGAGCTTGACTACCTTGATGTTTTTCGCACGTTCTTGTCGTAGGTAATCCACTTTTCATCACCTTTCAAAAATGGTTTGGTTTCATTACGTATCAATTTCAGTGAGCTTGTGTGGCAACCAAATATCGAGCTTTTTGTATAGCCAGTTGTTTTCAAATGGGTCTGTTTTGTGGTCAATCCTCTGTCTGTCATCAAATCTTGCAAGGTAAATTTTACACACTTCCCGGTTTCCGATTGAGCTGAAACTTTGCACACATATGTATATCGCGTGACAATGCAATTTTATGATGACATGGAGCTGATCTGATAATAGAGCTGGAAGGTGGCCATACGAACTCTGAAACGACGCAACCCCATCGAGTTGAACTAGTTTGATTCGTCTTGACGAGTACTTTGTCTTTAGATGGTATCCAGGGTCTGATGACGGAGCTGAAAAGTGGCCATAGAAACTCCGTTATAAAACGACATAGCCCCTTCGAGTTTGGGCTCGTATGATTCATCTTGACGAGTACTTTGTGTCTAGATGGTATCCAGGGTTTGATGATGGAGCTGGAAGGTGGCCATAGGAAGTCCATCATGAAACGAAGTAATCCCATCGAGTTTGGGTTCGTTTGATTCATCTTGAGGAGTACTTTGGTTCTAAATGGTAACATGGGTTTGATGATGAAGCTGGAAGGTGGCCATAGGATCTCCGTAATAAAACGACGTAACCGCATCGCGTTTGGGCGTAGTTAATCAGAAATAATAAATACTAAAAAGCTAAAAATAAAAATAAAGAAAAAAAAACATTTTAAGAACAAGCTTTTATTACTAGTTATATTTTGAAGGCAAGAGAAATAAAGAAGGTGTAACGCGCTTTTATTTAAAAAAAAATGGGATATGATGTACCTATAAAATGGTATATTTTTTATCAGAATTAAATTATTTTTAAATTTTTAGTTCTTTTTTATATTACCTTCGGAGACAAATGAAACCAATGAAGTTTGAAAATATACTGACTTTGTTATAATAAATGAGCCTTAATATATAAATTTAATTATTATATCACACCTTTCCCTTTATTAAAAAAATATGCATACATTTTTTTCTTTTGGTTATTTCTATCAGACTAACTGCGCCCCGCGGTTTCATCCGCGTAAGACGCGGTGCCGTGAGAATATCGGTATAAAAAGTAGCCTGTGTGTTAATCCAGGTCTACATACCACGTTTCATCGCAATCGGTTCAGCAGTTTTTGCGTGAAAGAGGAACAAACATCCATATATCATCACAAACTGTCACATTTACAATATTAGTAGGATATGTCGCGCCGCGTAGGCGCTTTAATCGATCTATCACCACTATTATCAGGTATATTGGCAACAACAGTTCTGTCAGTGATGATAGTACGAGCCTAATACACTGTGCCTCGACCATTTTCGAGAACTGGGTTGGGTACATGCCTGTAATATGGCAACTCTGAATTCACAAGATTGTATTTAAGGGCAAATTATAATCCAGGTCACTTGATTGTGCCTGTGCAAATATTCACCGTTGGCAAAACGAGAACTGTCAGAAATAATATACCTGATAGATTCACGGGGACAGTGGCATGCCCGATAGATGTCAACCATACCATCTTTCAGAATATATTTCCCATAGTTATTCGTTATAACAACTTCGTACGACCATGGAGTTATTTGCCCTTCCATATCTCAGCAGTAAAAAGCAAGAGCAAGCAAGTAAGCAAGCAGCAGTAAAGCAATTATTAAGTAGGGATGTTCTTTATATCCGTATCCGTATTCGCGGATATCCGAGGGAGAAAAAAGATCTGTATGTCTGTATCCGTTACTTTTTTACGGATCTTGAACTGATCTTATACATTACTAAATTTTATTAAGTTTATAAAATTTTAACATACCTAGGTGGTAATGATGAGTGAGTCTTAAATTTTAAAAAGGTTTCAATCTTTTTAAGTTATTTCTACAAAACCAGGGTATGTTATTTTCTTGACCTGGTGAGTACGAATTATGACATGTAAGTGAAACTCAGTTTAATATGGTTTATTATTAAAAACGCAAAAAAAAAATGGAATTTAAAGGTTATAAAGCATGACGGTCTAATGTTACCCCAAAGTCAGTGTAACTTTGGACTACACTTGTTTCTGTTTATACCTCAGGATTCGCACCTAATATATGTATAATATGCTTCAATGTATTTTTCATTTACAATGTCTAAAGATCACTTAAATCAATCACTGCGTAGTTATTCCATACGAATTATTCCATGTCCAATATTTCCCAGAATGACTATATATTTATATAAATTTATTATAGTGAGTTATCAATATCATTAATAGTTACAAACTAGTTATTGTTATTTAAACTATCTTTATAATGTGATCATACTTAAAAGCTTTGTGGTATGTATATTTTAATAATGAATTTAAATACTAGCGCCGTGCAAATCGAAACTTGTCGTGTTACTAATTTTAAGAATTAGTAACACATGTTTCTTCAAATTTCGTTTCAAGGTTAGACCAACTGACTAAAATAATTGAGATCCGTATCCGTATTCGCGAATCTAGACACTAATAATCCGTTTTCGTATCCACGGATATACATTCTTAACCATCCGGCACATCACTAGTACAAAGTAGTACAGGTTTGCGCCAATTCTCTTTAGCCAGAGCGAGCGGATTAAGTCCATTGTCCGTTGCAACTACATTACAATGCACTCCCACATCAGTATGAAGAAAATATTCTCTAAGGTTGGATATCTCGCGATTGTCTTCATGTTTTGGTCATGGTTTTAGGTCTTAATGTTTAGGAGTCGACGACCTCCAAACTTTCGTAGGATATGGATCCTCATTACCGATGAACAAGGGTAAGTCCATTCGGAATGCAGTCAGCAGTGTACGGACCCTCCTGTCAAAGCCATTTACTTCGGTCCAAGTATACCAAAGGAATAAATCAGAACCGGCATGACCCAACTGTTGCAAGCACGCATTTTGTTATCGCCTGAAAAGACTTTTTATTACTTCTTTCAGCGGGTCAAAGAAGCGCTCCTACAGCGCTTGTTTCATATTAGATTTAGGTATTCCTAATGATTGTGACATACTTGCAGGTTTCGGTAGCAGACCGAGATCTTAGTTGTGTTGAATCTGAACACTCCACTCCTTCACATTAGATATGTGATTGTAGATCCCATTTTCTTTACATGCCACTTGACACAACACCCATAAATGCACACTTGTCCCCACCAAATTCAATCCTGATAGATTATATTATATATTATATATTATTTGACTGGCCTGTTGGTCTAGTGGTTAGTGACCCTGACTGCTATGCCACAGGTCGTGGGTTCGATTCCCACTCGAGTCTGGGTGTTCTTTGCGTCCGTTGTTTGTATGTTTGTAAAGTCCCCCGCGACACAGGAATAATTCCTAATGCGGGAGTTGTCTTTTTTAAAAAATTAAAAAATTAAAATTAAATTATATTATTACATATTACCAGCGGTACCAGAACTGAAGATAACAAATTCATAGTGGTATCCTGAAAAAGAGAATTTGCCGAATGCTAATAATTTTTTATAGCTCCGCGACTACATCTTGGTGATATGCAAATGAGAATTCAAAGAATTCATCGCAAATTAGGTACTCTGGTTTACAACTTATCACGTCGTCGGTATCAATTAAAGCGTTGGAACTGCGCAAGTTTACATCATTAACACCATAAAAAGACAGTTATTGCGAGAAAATTTGTGCAATCAATTAGGAGTTTTAAGAGGGGTTGGGGGTGTATGCGTGCGGAGTGCAGCGGCGACGACCGACTGGGCGGGGGTGTGCGGGGCCCGGCGCGCGCATCTGTGTGCATTCGGCATATTTACCCCGATAGTGGGCGGGCGGGTTCACTGACCCGACCCAATGCAAGGCCTGCGTACGTAGACCGCCGCGACGCACACGACGGGGCCCGTTTCATTAGTGCAACCGCACACCGCACACACGCAAAAAGCCAACACAGTGCGTCAAGTGGGCACGCACGCTTTTTTTAATCATCTGTCGGCTTGGCGGAAAATCCAACAGGTACTTGTCTAAGTTTTAAGACGATATAGTGCTTTAGTACTAATGTAATCGTAATATGTTTGCAGTGTAAATGTAAGGGCCAACTCAAAGTTTGGTCGTCGTCGGACCCATATCGATCTCGTGTTTATTTTCAACTCGGTACCGGTCTAGATAACTGATTTAAAATTTATAACTAACTAAAATGGGCGCCTGGTCGATCATTGAAAACTACTACAAACAATGTCTACTACGTAGACGAAGCAACTCAATTGTAGGTATTTACTAGTTTCGAGTCAGGGAAGCTATGTAAAGCACATACATCAAAAGTTTGACTAGTAATCAAAACAGCGTAAACACACACATTCGAAACGTCATAATTGCACGGCAGCTTTCATAAATCCAACGGTTAGACAGACACACAGGCTGTAAAATATAAACCGAGATATACTTATGGAAAACCACCCTTGCAGTCGGCGGATCGGCAAATGCAATGCCATAACCTACCCCAAGCGTTCCCCTCGTCGAGGTAGGTCGGGGCAGACGCCTTTGATGGGGCATTACCATAATAACAGAGCTAACAGATACTATTCATTAATAAATAACATGTACCGAATGTATTTATTGTCTACACAATGTGATAAATAAAAACACACTCTGAATTACTTCTCATTCTAATTTGCAGTTATTACACGTAATGTATTAGATGTTAGATCTGAATTTGAGAATGTCCGAGTGGAAGAAAAGTGGCGGCTTTTAAAAGCATAGCTGTTGCCCGAAACTTAATTTGTTCATATACATACACTGACCATTCTTTAATGGTGTTAATTTTCAGAAATGGGGATAGATGGCTTCTATAGTGATATTAATAGCTTCAATTCCTTATCTAACTTTACTATAACTTATCAAATCTAGCCAAGACGTTAAATAAAACTATTAAAAAAACATTTTCAAATTTCGGTACTGAAGTATACCTACGGCACAGTATACGTATATACTGTGCCTACGGTACTCGGTATAAGTGTGTCTGGGCGGTTGCAGTCTGCTAGTCTGCCTCCATGTGCATTCCAAGTCAATCCCGCTCAACTGAAGCAACTAACAGTTCATGTAGCGCGGGTATATTTAATCATTATAGTATACTAACTAGCCGTCCCTGCAGTTTCACCTGCGTTTATGGTCACTGCTTCGCTCCTATTGGTCGTAGCGTGATGTTATATAGCCTTCCTCGACAAATGGGCTATCCAACCCTAAAAAAATTTTTCTTTTCGAACCAGTACTTCCTGAGATTAGCGGGGTTTAACTAAACAAACAAACTCTTCAGCTTTTATAATGTTAATATAGATTTGAGTAACTAATATTAAATAATTTACTGGGTAATTATTTTTGGTAAACAATGCACATGAGACACATTTTTGAGTTAGTTTATTTTTCTTTATAATTTACAACGAATTCCGATGCCGACTATGTTGGATATTTTTATCCCCCGACGCAAAAAGGAGGGGTGCTAACACCTCGCAATCACCCACACCACTATCTCTAGATTTGTATAATTATTACCCAAATGATACACCAGGTGTCAATTAAAACGTCATCAAAATTAATCTTTGAGACATTTAAAAATTTGCTTTCAATACCTATAATTTTTTAAAGCATGTAAATTCTCCCGAGATTTTACATGTATTGTCATACACGTAGTTGCAAAAAATGAATATGGCGCTATGGAATATAAGCTGTTATGAAAATATCTTTGGAGTTCTGTACATTCCTTAATCAAGAATATATTATCACACGAATAAATCTAATTAAACAAACAAGTCTCATAGCAAGCTCGGCGATTCAAAGATACACAGTGCTTAATTATTTTTCTGTCTATGTCTATTATTCTGTCAGTCTTCTATTTGTTAATTTCGCATCAAATCACTGAACTAATTGAGAAAGAAGTGGTTTTTGACCAGAAGAAAAAGATAGGAAACGTAATCGATAATCCGAAGACTACTATTTCTGCTATTATCAGACATTTGACAGCACAATCAGGTGGCCTTTATTGCTTTGCATTGGATATTTTAGCTATGATATTCTTTATGGAAAGATATACTACCATCTTCAGTCAGAGTAATTTTACAGCGTTCTCCCTAAAAACTAAAGTATGTTTAGGTTTTATACGCACACAAACTATAGCTCGAGTTCGTTTACAGGTGAAAGACTCTCTCTATCCATAGTACCGGTAATACTTCTCGGTTAAGTAAAAATTTTAAGAAGGCGAAAAGATTCGTTCTTTGAATATATTAATTAATTAAACATAATTTGCAAATTAGTTTTTTCTAGTGCTGTACCATAGCCATTCTGTAAAAATAAGTATATTGTGAAGGTCATTGGTTAAAGATCAGTAATACATTACATCCTCAACTACTTCGAAGACGAAAAATAATAATCATATTCTTTTTTCAACTTATTCAGTGTCATTTCAAGCAACATTAATTAAACGAATTTTTAAGGATTGCCTCAATCAAATATATTATCTCACTACATCACAGCATTTGACGTTTACACTGACGAATTGGTCAAAGAGGCAGGGAGCAATGGGAGATCCATAAGTGTCCAGTGCCTTGCTAGAAGCCTAGCCTGTTTGTTTAGCAGTGGACGACCTATGGGTATCACAATGGTAATAGTCCTGACTTGCAAATATCAAAGTTATTCTATTTTCTTACTTAAAGCTATGATTTCCAGAGAACACTTCACATTTTGTTAACTCAAAGGTACACCAAGAGACTAGTAGGATTTAGACACAAGAATCCGATGTATGTTGTTGTTACAATAATATTTTCTGGCAACGCTTTCCGCCGGCAACTTGTTTGTAATTGCAATTGAGTACAACAGCAAGTAATGATAAGGAGTATTTTTTTATGTACAACTCAGTAACTACTTGAAAGCTCTTGAGTAGTCATGTGCAAGTAAACAATATTCATAATTAATATTCATATTTAAAAACAATGAATCTCATTCTCAATTATATTTATTTCATGTATAAGGCGTGTGCCGGTTTCGATGACCTTGTGTGTCTGGGCGGTTGCAGTCTGCTAGTCTGCCTCCATGTGCATTCCAAGTCAATCCCGCTCAACTGAAGCAACTAACAGTTCATGTAGCGCGGGTATATTTAATCATTATAGTATACTAACTAGCCGTCCCTGCAGTTTCACCTGCGTTTATGGTCACTGCTTCGCTCCTATTGGTCGTAGCGTGATGTTATATAGCCTTCCTCGACAAATGGGCTGTCCAACCCTAAAAAAATTTTTCTTTTCGAACCAGTACTTCCTGAGATTAGCGGGGTTTAACCAAACAAACAAACTCTTCAGCTTTTATAATGTTAATATAGATTTGAGTAACTAATATTAAATAATTTACTGGGTAATTATTTTTGGTAAACAATGCACATGAGACACATTTTTGAGTTAGTTTATTTTTCTTTATAATTTACAACGAATTCCGATGCCGACTATGTTGGATATTTTTATCCCCCGACGCAAAAAGGAGGGGTGCTACAAGTTTAATGTGTGTGTACCTGAGTGTCTGTGTATCTGTCTGTTCCAATATATCTCGTAAGCGGATGGATTTTTTGTTGAAATATTATCAGCTCTTTATTCGTCGAAGGGATTTTGAGTCGGGGCTATTTATTTTAATTTATTCTTGTTATTACTGCTTAGAGTTGAATGTAACAACTTGTCAATGTACGAGTATTATAATATCGTATTCTTTTAATAGCCTAAAATTACTCCTCCCTAGGGCGGGACGCCACGTGCCGCCACTGTTGGCTGTCGCTTCGTATTCTAATCAGGTGCAGAAGGGAGACAAAAGCTTTTGTAACAATTATACTGTTGTTATTTTTTATTCTACCAGGAACACAAAATTGAACACTGATTGGCTGTGATCTTCTGATGGTAGTAATCTGTCGTGTCCAACCATGTAATAGGTTACAGACGCACTGACTTCGAACCATTTAACACTGGCGTGGTGCGTGATAATCATTATTATACCGATTACAACCGGTAGGTAAATAAATAATCGATATATAAGTCAGTGCTACTGCTCTTAATACGATTATTTAGGTTAGTTGTAGGGGTAAAAAATAATACTAGTGATGATCAGGCCCCTCTCCTCAACTACGTATTTGTTTATACTGCCCGTGGGGGCAATCCCACCAACGCAATCGTTATAAAAGCATGGTCAGTATACCTGCATCTCGTTCCCCAAACCAAGGTCCCGAGACGCAGGGACCTTTATACGGCAGGTCTTACCTCCAACGCCATGGCGCCGACACTAATTAAGACTAGTTAGTGCCCGTATGCCTATCGGTCACAGGGAATCGCCACTCGTGAAACCACACTCGCAGCGACCCCCGTTCGCAACCAGCACACTCCCTATTATCCAGATAGGTACCGGAGCTGTAAGCCACGCTCACTTCCCGCATATTTGCATATGCTCGCGGTAACACCGCTAGGTTCGTCAGAGAAGCCAACTACCAGTTTCCAGCTGGTACCGGAGCTGTGGGGCACACTCACTTCCCGATCTACAATCATGTGTAGGTCTACCCAGGCCTATAGACGGGTGTCCGGATCAGTGTCTAATCACCTTAGTAGGTAAGTGCCCGAGCTGCATCGGTCTGGCGGGACCTCTGCTAAGGGACGCTCCAAGCTCCGCAGCGAAAAACCAAGGGGCCCTTCGCCTTAGACCGGTTAATTCCGCTGCTCGCTGCGCGCGAGATCGGGCGCTCCACCGACAGATAGTGGAGCCTGTAGACGACATGCCCTTTCTCTGCAGCTAGGCACAAACCACCACGAATCCAACTCCAAAATCAGTTTTGTAATGCAGAGCATCTGTTTTGTTAGACGATGACGTCGGCATTACAACTGTTATAAAAGCATACGCAAGAGAATAAAGAATTAAATATTATGATATTAAATCTAGTTATTACTTTGTATCCCTAAATAACTTCTATCATATTTCCGTGTGGAAATATCCCGTGTGGCAAACATCATCCTACACTTTGTGTAAAAATAGTACCTTTGTCTACGAGCACAAAAATACAATTTTGTGATGAATTGCGTGTCTCGATGCGTTAATATTTGGTACAATTTTTTATAAAAATATTTTCAAAAGAATTTTCTTAAATAAAGTATTTAATAGGTATATAAACACTTCAACTAAGACACATCTTTATATTTTGATAGTTGTCAGTGACGTTAGTGATAATAAAAGAGTTAAAACATGTTCTATCTAAAAAGTAACATATACTAGTGTACGTTTTCGATGATATAATTACTAAGCGTATGAAGTTTACTTTTGATAAATAATTTTCATGTAAAAACCAGTCCTTCGGGAGTTTACAAACATACAATTGTATTAACAAATACTTGGAACAACTGTCAACTTGGAAACAAAAATATGCATATCAAAACTAATGTACGTAAGTACACCTAAAGGCAATTTTCGCTTTACGGATCCGAATAATTACGAACTTAAAAGGCTACGAAACTAATCTCTAATCGTGTTTAATATTGGGCAAGTTCTTACAAATTTTGTTAATTTAACTGAAAAAAAATTGCGATTATATATTTTAATTGTGGTCAAAGTCAATTTTTTTTTATCTTCAAACATTTTGCAATAAATCCGTGAAAAATATTTGGAAATGTAATTTGCATATGGCCCGAACATGTCATTATAGTTTCTATAAGCCTGTATGGATATTAATATATATAATAGTATATAGAAATAGGGCAAAACTTGTGAGTTTGCGTGTAAAGATGGCGAAAAATAATTCTTACATAATATGCATTAATTTTTTTAGCTTCACTTGTATATTTGTAACCGACTCCTTTGGGCGCGATTTTGACCCACTTTAAACGGCCAGAATTCATTCAAATTTTGCACACGTGTCAAAGACCGATGACAATGCAATAATTCGATTATTATTTTTATTTTTTTTAGTTTTCTATAAAAGCGTGTGTTTTTAGTTTTTTAAACTATAATTATTTAACGTATGGAAACCCCCACTGAGCTAAGCGGTAGAGTGGTATGTAGGACTCGAAACGACTAAAATCACGCTGTGTTCCGTCATAGTCCATATTACCAGGGCCTCAGGTATACCCTTGCAAGGAAATCTCTGTAAACCTTGCCAAACTTGGCCACTTGTTACACAACAGGCGACACCGCTGTGTTGCGGGGGATTTTACTCCCTGCTAGTGTACCGGCGCCGGATAACCCTGGTCGTCACCCCCAGGCAAGCGGTCATGGAGGCTGGAGATCGACATGCTCTCTCCGGCGCCTGGTGCGTCTTCTGCGGGATGGGAGAGTACCTCTTAGCCGTATCCTCTTTGGCATACATTACCTCCTTGCAAAACGAGGCGGCGGTATCCCACGCACTCTCGCTCTGGACCATGGACATAATCATGGTGTCTAACGGGAGGCTACCCACACCTACGGCCGTCGCGAGGCCAGCACGCTGCTGCGTCCATGCAGGGTACTCCACTAGAGTGTGGAGTGCGATATCGTCGCAGCAACCCCCGCAGTGGTGGCACACAGGCGTTGGCTCCCGGCCTATCAGACACAGATACTTCCCAAAACAGCCGTGTCCAGTAAGTACCTGCGTCCTCCGGTAGAAGAGGCTGCTATGCCACCTCTCCAGCCAATCCTCCTTACGCCACTATACAAGAACGCAAGGGATTACTACTCAAGGTCCCATGGCGGCGTCCCGGCAAGGAGACTCGCCGCTTTAAAGGAAATCGTGCAGTGTCCTCTTATGACCCTTTCGGCCATTACCCGTTGCGGGCGCCTCAAAATTGCGACATTGCGGGTCGTCGGGGTCGCCGCACAAATTGGGGCCCCATAAATGGCCATGGACCGCACGATTACAACATACAGTCTACAGGAGAAGTAGCCCCTCTTAGGTAGCAGCCGCGGCTGTCGTCCTTGTAATTTTTGGGGCCAAACTCCGGAACTGAGGTCCGAACCTAATAAATACTCTTGTTTATAAGACATTTAGACTCCTTACTATATTCACCACCAGTTGCATTTCAATAACTTGGTGACGGAAATTAATAATAAAACTAATCCGACAACTGTGGATTTAAAATATCGAGTTTGTTACAAAAAGCTTCGATTTATATTTCAACAAACATCATTAAATGATTTCACGAGAAAGCCGCAAGATGAATTGAGGCGAGACTCAGTATAAAAATAAATTTCTGAAAACAATCCGTCCATAGGCAATTGATAACTCAGCTTACTTGACGATAATCGAGTTGCCATAAATCAGCAGAGTTATACTACTATTTAAGTGATTGTTTAATTTGATAGGAACTTAAGCATATTATGACCGGTCATTTTATCTGACAATTGAATGGTCGATTGTATGGCTCGCCTGCTTACCCATTAAACTTTCATCGATCGGATGCACTTTAGTATGCATTCAGCTAAAGTAAGCAATTTGTATTATCGTCAGGCATTACGTTGGTATATTAAATGTCGATTAGCAATGAAAACGATGCATAATCCCGAGGACCTACCGCAACGCGACCTGCGTTATCTTATAGGTCAGGGATCAGTGAACTAAATAATGTAGTGAGTACACACTGTAGGTTTTTTTTTTATCTAAAGTAGAGTTTTATAATGAGCACGGTGCTTTACATACTGTGAATGTGTGGGCAGTCTACGTCGATAAAAGTTTCGAACGCAAATAGCTCGCACTAGAATAGAATGCATTTTTCTAGATTATGTTACGTACTATTCCAGTGACATTGGGATTAAAGAGTGAAGTTCTTTGTGAATGTGTTTAAGTTATTCATTCATAGCAAAAAATCTACGCGAGAAAGAGTGAACAGAATTGTAATTTTGAAACCGGATATCAAAGAGTACTGAAAATAGAATCGGTATAGCATATTTGATGACGGACGGACTTATAAATAAATGAAAAAATTATAATGTTGAAAAAAAAAATTCATTTAAAGAACTGATTCGAAACTCAATGCAATCATGAATTTAATACTCCTTTACGATAGTGGGCAATTATATTTTAATTATTATAATTTTTTCTCTATATATTATTAGTATTATTACATTTCTTTAAAGAATTTAAGAAGAACTATGTTTCAGTCATATTGGTGAAGGCGTGTAGTAATTTGATAAAAACTAAGGGTTACAATATATAAGGCCGCCCATTGTACTTATTGTTTCTGCGATTTATTTGTAACTGGTGTATAATAAAGTTTATTTCTATTCAAAATAAAATTAATAAAACAGAAACATTAATACACACCCCGGCCCCGGTCAATTTAGGGAAATTTTGCGACAATCTATCAGATATCCATCTATATTAGAAACCCATTAAAAATCATACGCGTTTAAAAAGCCCGCCCTCAGCGCGCGCCGGCATGGCGGCACTCCAAAGTTTGACCTCGCAATTACTAAAATTGGTTTGATTTACCATTTTAATTGTAACAAAAAGCTTATTTTTTCCAACGGCGTGGACGATGGAGGCGTCGTTGTAATCTCGACCGAGTGACTTTCGGCCAGAGAGTCCATTAAGAATCGGCGGGAGGACGTTGGGCCCACGTTAGGGATCAGAATTTTGAGCTGTGGCGTCATGTCGTTAAGGCGTAGTTTCTGTCGGAGGTGTTCGGTAGGCGCGAGAGGAGAGCACTCGAGGTCGGATGCTGAGTACGGGGGTGACGGAGTTGCGCGGAGGGAGAGTGGGACAAAATCGATATCGTCGGGCGGCGCGCGATGTCTTGCGCCCCGACCCTCCCTCCCCCTAATGAATGAGAGCGAGCATAGTCATCTCTGCGGATGGCGGCTCCAGCGATACGGCACGCCGCCATCGCCGACGTCTACTAGACTCGGCTGCGCTCCGGACCCAATGTATTGCTGCCCGCAACGATAACGAACCGAACACTGATCAACCCTGTATACACTCCAGCTGCAATTTCACGCAGCATTAAGATATTTTGTACGTCTTTTTTGTATCAAAGGACCGTGTTTCGTTTCATTACGCATTTCATTAATCAACATCACATTTTAATAAATAATATTAGTCATTTAGTGCCATTCGTTTTGGTTTACCGGTGTCTTGGTTACGCGTATGACAAGACAGATTTGGTTAGAGTTACAAAACCACAAAAAATCAACAGCGAAGAATCTCCAATTTTAAATGAAACTTTCGAACAAATTAAAAGCGTAACCTTTATTAGAAATACATTGAACAATTAATCAAGTTGTTTGAAAGTTTATAGGTTACCTAACGTAGCTTACGGAAAACTAGGGTAATGAATTATTATGGCATATAGACAGATTGCAAGATAATAAAATCAAAATAAAGTAATATAATTCACCTGACCTGACTGTCCGTGCCTTAAGAATTTTACTCCCACACTGATATAGATGTAGGCGTTGCTAAGGGCCACGAATATTCATCAAACGCCACCTACCACTTTTTAACAATGTTTACTTAGGCTTATAAATATTCTCTATAAGAATACTAGGTACTATTGGTGGAAGGTGAATAAACTAACGGTTATTATTGAAGTAATTAATCTATGCATATAATAAAAACGTAAACCAGCCGTGTCTGTAAATTATAGATATTTACCAAAACAATATTGGCATGACAAATAACAATCGTTTTTGAAGAAAACTTTGTCAGTTTGTCTACGCATTAGTGTGCGCTAATCTCAGAAACGGCTCAACAGCGTGGAGTCAGTTTTCCTTTATGTATACTTGGAGTAACATTTAGTGTTTGTTGTATTTCGATAGGTTCGGTTCACAAATAAAAAAGATATTTCAATTCAAAGATACCCAACGAACCTTCTCTTCAAATGACATTAATTTGTTTTGGCTGACACTTTGATTATGTATAGCCCGTAAAACGATGATTAAAAGTTTACATGAACACAAAGTCAAAAAATGAATAGCTTCGAAAATATAGAAATAACCTATGTAAGTTGAGCTCAATCAATATAGTCGAGCTTATTAAATTGGGTTCAATTTATTGGTTAGCCGCATGTTGGTCCTACAGCCAAGCCTATAAATAGTGCATCTCGCGAATCTCTCCCACAATAGCAAACAAAAACTAAAAAGATGAGCAGGAATCTGAAGAAGATTATGTGACGAGTTTTGCTGCAGGCCAGGTTTCGTGTCACAGAAATTTCGGCTCAGCGTTGAGTCTCGGCTGAGTTCACAGCGTTCTCGAATGACAATCTCTAGAGCTCAGGAAAATAGTGAACAGCGTGTGGCACGCTTATTCGCATACAGAGGATGTCATACCTTTTCACGCGAATCTGAGATGTTCACTGATAGACTCTCGGGGAGCTCTCAGAGTGTTTGGACGGCAAACGCTAGGTCTCAAGAGATTTCTGAAGACCAAGAAGCGCGCGTCTGATCTACTCTAATATCTGTCTGAGTCTGAGACTCACTGTGAGGGAATCCTGCTTGAGATCTCAAAGCTCGGAGAACGCACTAGGGAGCTGGAAAGTAGCTTAGAACGTGAAGTACGATTGAGAGCTGATCATGAACGATACAACGATGCCAGAATTCACGAAAATGAAGACAGCGAGAGAGGACTATGAAACGACTCGTCAGAATAAGGAAAATTATTTATTATCTGAGATGAGGTAATAATAAGCAACTAACCCAAAGTAACTAACCAAAAATCTGATTTATGGTCAAGAAATTGTTTTGGATAAATAGATGAGTGGTACTCTATTTACCGGTATTAAATTAACGTCCAACCAGCGTTGAATTCATAAAATATATTTTATAGAATTAAATACGTGAAAAGGGTTGCAATCAAGCCACTGTGGGGTTAACAAATAATAACGATGACATTACGACGGTCCCACCTGGCAGCTATAGTAGCTCTCTGAGGTAGATTTGCGTATTTTGAGTTTCAGATTGTTCCATACCACTAATATTATAAATGTGAAAGTTTGGATGGATGGATGGATGGACGTTTGTTACTCTTTCACGCAAAAACCACTAACTGATTGCGATGAAACTTGGTATGTAGATAGCTGGAGACCTGGATTAACGCATAGGCTACTTTTTATTCCGATATTCCCACGGGATCGGGATTACGCGGATGAAACCGCGGGGCGCTGCTAGTATTTATATACGTCTAGAAGGTCGGCAAAGGGTGTTTTTTCTAAAGTGTAACTTCTTTTGGAATCGTTGTGGTTTGAAAATTCGACGAAACGACACTAAAAAAAGGGAGAATTATTCATAAATAGGATTTAGCCTGCGAGAGAATGAGATAGAATACAAGTATACGGTGTTTCCTATAATCTTTGTCTTTGCGCCTGCTTACTACGAAGCCTGCAGAAAATGCGTCATAGTCAACGTGGTGTAATTTTTGTGCATTTGCGTATTAAAATCCGTTGGTTAATTAAGTTATGTTAATTATTTAATACATCTGTGTTCATTTGACCAATAACTTTTATATAAATTATCTAAAATAAAATTTATTAAGATTAGTAAATTATTTGTGTTGATTTTACTTGCTATTTCTCATTCTCTCGTAGGCTACTTTTCTGAAGTTTCACTTCTGCCAAACGAGCAGCCGGGTCGTTCAACGAGGTTCCATCATATTATACCTATAATAAACAAAAGGTTATTTTTAATCGGAGAAGACGCGGTATGGTCGTTGATGGTAAACCGAGTTTTCCAAAGAACCAGTAGGAGAGTTTACACTGCCTCCGAATAACTCTGAATGCTTTTATAATTTAAATACCCAATAACTTTTTGATTTGAGAAAGAAGGCTAACAGAAGTCTACGCGAACAAAGTAGCGGGCACCAGCTATTAATAATAAAGACAGATAAGCTAAAACTTCAGTAACAAACTAGATTTTGCAAACTAGACTACAAATTAGTGTAAGTTTGTTACTGAAGTTTTCATGTGGAACTAGAAATCAAAGATTTTCTTATTTTACGACGTATAAAATACAATGTTGTTCGGTGGTCTACGCGTACGAAGTCGCGGGCACAGTTAGTTTATACAAATGCTATAGAATTTGGAATGAGGAACAAGTGTTTAAATAAAAATGTTTTGTAAAAGTATTCGTTTTTTTTCGTAATTCAAAGATAAAAGTCTAAAAGTACTAATTCTTTACAGTTATCCAGACCGTTATTTCTAAAAGTTTTTATACGGTTATGAAGTGTATCAACGCTATACATATACTAATCATTATACATAACAGTACAATTATAAAGTACCTATACTGATGTTACCGTTCATAAATAGGTTTGTTGCTCGCTTAGCAGAACCAGTTAACCCAATTCGCCAAATCAAAGCTACATAATCAACATCTGAAAGGATTAAGTACCCATTCGCCATTCGATTTCTCTCTTACTAACCCAAGCAGGTTAACTGCATTGATAAGTTATTGGAACTTCAAGATACCATAAATAAGACGTATATTCAGAAAACATTTTGAAATTGTAGAACTACAAATATAAGATTTCGACAGTAGTATTATATAAGAGAATTATGTGATTGTATCAGAGTTTTGAATCTACTAAATGTAATCTGATCAAAATCAGATTCAAATAACGATTACACTTGAATTAATTATCTTGCACGTATAATCGTATGTTTTCAGACACTGGACATACTGTAATCAGGAGAGGTAACTACTTAAATTACACAAAATGTCACAATTTCGTCCGGGCAGTGAAATTGTTGAAGAAATATATTGTGTAAATAGTTGAGTTTTTTGCATAACAACCATCATTTTGGGAACAAATAAAACGATGCTTCTGATTATCAATCTAGTCTAGACCATAACACCGGTGTCATTTTTGAATGAGAAAAAGAAAGTTAATCCAAGATTTCAAATACGTAAGTCTATCAGTTACAGTCCGTCGGATTTTGTGTTCCGAGAATTGCTCTCCGGATTGTGCGTAAAAAAAACCGTTTCGGTGATCACTAAAACTAATGTTTATTTCCAAAGTTATCCAGTATTTATATTTATTATTCTAAATATTATATTATATATATATTATATTATATTAATATGTGAAGAGAATTCTTTGTAGTAACGTAAGTAAAAACGTAGTAACGTGAATTTTAGAATATTTACAGTTTATATATAAAAGAAGTGCAGAAAGCTAAAATTTTTAAACAATATGTCTTACAACTTAAAAAATTGCGAGAAAACGGCTTAATGAAATAACACGCGTCCAGTATAATATGTGTTTACCTGTCACGGTAAGTGTATACAGTGACAGCTCAAGTTATACTGGCCAATGAAAAAAAAACATGGTCGAAATTCGACCACCACGCGATCTCTAGTAAGTATTAATACACCAGGTAAAGAAATAAAGCCAGATCGAATCTTTGTATTTTTTTATTCAAGCCAGTTAGTTGCATGTGTTGTTGTTATTGTTTAATTAATGACGGCGTGCCAACAAAACTAAAATAAATTGCTCGGTAATGAATGACAAATATCAAAAGGTAAGATATCAGTGAAATGGCAAAAAAAAAATTAGGTTGATAAGAAAGACATCTGTTTAGTTAGTTACCTTTGACAACATAAAAGTTGACTGGATGAAAATGCCTGCGGCATTAAGTCCGTCTTACGCAATGAATTTACAATCTTTCAAATTGAAATAAATAAATAATCATACAAGTAAAGTACAAGATTTGGAAGGTTAGTCTAAAACACCTAGAAAATCTACTGAGGCATAGGTACCTTGCAAAAGAAATTTGATGTGCTCTCATGAATTGTGGAAGACCCTTTACTGTTTCAATTTACTTTACTCTTTTTTTTAACTAATGTCACTAAGTATAAATGCAATTTGTTTGATGATACTACTCGTATATCAATTATATTTGCGGAAAAAGAAATTAAACAATTTTTGTCTAAAATTAAAGCATCTTACCAACTAT
Source organism: Euplagia quadripunctaria (assembly GCA_963859945.1). Lineage (NCBI taxonomy): Eukaryota > Metazoa > Arthropoda > Insecta > Lepidoptera > Erebidae > Euplagia > Euplagia quadripunctaria. The sequence goes on from OY982573.1 coordinate 6,360,545, forward strand.
TTAGATCTGGCAGCCGGCACTAGTCAGATCGTAGCCTACTCTTTTTTTTGTTTTAAGGGTTTTGCAACGTCTCTAAAAACCTAAGATTGTCAATCTTGGGTTTTTAGAGATGTCGAGTAATCCCGCAAGCTGGTTCGAGTGCTTTTAAGAAGTGCTTTATATTTACTCTGTAAAACCGAATTTCTTGTTTTGCGACTGGTACATTTAGGAATACATGGATCTCTTTGATCTACCATTGAAGTCCCTGACAGAAATCCAAAGTATACCTACCATATGTCCAAAACGATTTTAGCGTTTTTCTATGGATCATTTGTTGTCAATTAACAATTTAGAGTTTTACCTTACAGCCACTAAAATTCCTTACACTTTGTATTGTATAAATATACAAGGATTTATATTTGTGTTTTATATGAATAGTGTGAGGTCCAAAGTCATTCATCTAAGTAGGCACTTGAAGTTCTCGCAATGTTAAAGTTGAATACCTTTTAAAGTAACAGATGAAGTCAGTTTTGCATAGAGAAAACCTGTCCATATGTTTCTGACAGACAGACACATATAGGCTAGCAGCGATTCTGCATTTAGCCAGTTCTTACACTTTGTAGATTGGAATGGAAAGACGAAGGCTTTCGGAACGCCCTCTCAGATTATATGAAAACCTAGCATAGCCTATGAGTCCTTTTTTTACCGGGAGAGATTATTTTAGATATACACCAACTTAAAGACCCCATAAAACGGATATGGTTGGTTGCAACATTGCAACATTTGGTATGTATAAAAACAAGGATCAGAAGTACTATTTTTATGACGGATTTGGCAATAAATTGCCCCTCCAAAACAAAACCAACTCCTTAAGTGTCATTAAAGGTCACAATATTCATATATTTTTGTCGTGATTTTGAGTCACTTTAGAAAAATACTTCAGGTTCTTAGATGTAAACGTTATCTTACTACAGCAGACCGAATGAGGTTGCGTTTATGTGTCATTTCTGAAATATTTATAGTAGTCAGGGAATCATAAATAGACACAACTATTTTTATCTGTTTGTACTGATCTTAATTTTAGCGAAGGGAAAATCAGATTAGTGAGGTTTTAATATGCTGATATTGTTATTAGAAATTACACCATTCAAACGAACACCAGGACGATAGTACTTAATAAGATCAGAAGGTAAATTCCCGGTAGACCGGTCATTCCCGAAAGCATCTAGAATAGATAAGAAAAGGCCTTAAACTGGGTCAGTAAAACCCAGGGGAACGTCAGCATCGCACCTGTATTTATCTACTAACATAGTACGTATAGGTGCGTTTATAAATATGTAAACTAAATGCGACGAAAATTACATAGGTATGCACTGTGCTGGACTATTTGACCTGATTTATCAGTTCGTTGACGTCTATATAAACTTTTTGCCAATGTTTTGAAGAGCCAAAACTTGTATGTTTGATAAACATATTTGTGTTTATTATATTTTAGTATTCAATATTTTGGAAGAGCAAAGTGTACAAAGCATTATAATTTGACGCACTAAGAAAACTACAAAATTAAAAGTAACGTTATATTTAAAAATTAAAGTTTCGATAAATGTACAATTTAGATCCTCACATATGCACAGGAGATAATTGTCTCACTGATAGAATTATTGCGTCAACATTGATGATGTCAGAAATGTGCAGAAAAGGTAACGGATGATACGGCACGGGGTGTCACTGCGCTTGTTTATACAACGTGATCTCCGCTCTTGAGGTCATAGATTGTGATAGATTCCGATAAAAGCACGTTAACGGCCCGAGACAGTCACACCAACGGTTCGTGAGCACATGTCATAATATTGCGGTACCATACATAAATCGATTTACTAGTATAAGTACTGGGTTATTGATTATCTGATAAAAATTGAGTTGGCTACGAAAGTTTACACAATACTGTGACGTCAATACACCGAGAGGCAAACATAATAAATGACGATAACAACAACACAGTTTGTACACACCTGTGCATATTGTGAATACAATTATAGAATAATTGGCAATAAAAATTAATACATTATTGTTAGAATATTTTGATGAAATCTAAAATAAATGAATATAAGTAAAAATTAATTTAATTACGTAAATCGTCCAAGAAGCAGTCTGTTGCTTACCGAACGTATTATAGTGACGGCTCGGAGAGATTGCCACCGGAGCGTATCGGCCAGAGTCCTGAGTAGGGTGCCGGTGCTTCTCTCCCCTTTGCGCACCATCGTCCCGTCTTCACGCACGGCTGGTGGGTCACTGCACCACTGCTCACACTTACAAGCCCAGCAATTCCCAATCCACAGTTGCACTCTGTCTACGACCGCCTTGACAGTTTTAAACACAAGGTTAGACGTAGAAATTCATCCGACACCACCTGAATCCACACGATGCGCGAGGCCCTTGTTAATGCGAATTATATTTTCAGCGGTTAAAATATACGAGAACAAACATATTGATGTAGCAACCGCAATAATCGGCTGCGAGGACACGACTGGCTCGTTATCGCTGCTATACCTATTCTCCAGCTCAAGTAGACGATTCCGCATACGTGAATAAAGACCGACCTCGTTGTTTTGGTCAGTTGACGTGCGTCCCACATGCGCCACTTCGGGAATCTACACGAATTTTTCACGTCAGCTGACATAAGAGACCGGACATTTTAATAGTACAAATAAACGTTTGCTTACTGCTTTATGCAAAGTTACATTACATTACATTACATTACACACTTAAGTACATTACATCAATCTTATAATTTGGGTCCATCGGATTTTATAATTTTCAAGATGTGTTATTTTGTTATTAAAATATCAAAACAAAGAACACTCGAAGGCATGTGAGTTATCGACCTCATCGGCCTAACAAGTCAATGGATTGAAATTGTAGCAATTATCGCGTCATACACGACAAAATAGCTCCCAACAGCTCATTAATCGTATCATGCGCGGGTTATTGTAAGCAATTTTATTCCTTGCTGGTATTAGCATGAGATTGTTTATTCTACAAGCGAGTGGTTATAATTAGCCGGGCGCGGGGATCGTGGCAGGAGTCCAGGTCGATCACTCGGGTAATGTAACGGGTCCGCACTATATAGGGTGGTCGGTCGTTGACAGGAGCATTTTTCCGGAATCGCTAAAGATCCACATTTCTCAGAAAGAATCGTCGAAAAAGAGAGAGATTAATACGTTTAATCATTTAAAATTGCAACAAGTTGGCGTTGGTATTGACATTCTGACGACTATGACTAAACTGACGTGTCTAAGTTGTAAAAGGGGGGAGGAATCCAAAAGACTGTGATATTATTAGGCATATATATAGGCATGCCTAATGTCATTGTGGAGATTTAAGTGTTTCTACCGGAGCAGTGTATACGGTACGGTCTGGCACAGACTTTCACTGGGCCCAACCTTTAATTCCGTCTCAAAAGGGCCAAAACATACTCTTTCGGCCTGGGAGGAAGAAACCCTCTAATCCCCGAAATACACACGTGAGTACAAACGTATATCTTTAATAAATAAGAAATCTTCGGGTAAAAATGCCCACCATAACCAGGGTTCACCATCTCTGTTTTATTTGGAGACACGGTCAAGCAAGACCTTCACCCAGTCAACCTGAGAGATATGAGAAAATGTGTTTTAAAAATTTACGAATTGCTTACAACACCCTCGGAGTAGGCCTTATCGTTGAACAATGTTATCTTCTATATCTAGTCCTGAGTTGTTTTATCTAGACAAAGATAAAACAACTCAGGACCTTATTCTCTTCTGTAACTGTGTAAAAAAATAGGTCGACTATTGGCGAGCTTTATTGTTTTTAAGTTTTTTTTTCTTTCGATGCTTAGATTTTTTATTAACAATAATTTGATGAATTACGGTCGATTTTCGAGCTCTGGGCGCCACTAATTAACATGAATACTTGATCTCGATTATGTACATCATTCACGACTGAACGGATGTGCGCTGTAGATTAAGCGGTCACCTCACAACTCCGTCACTAACGCAGTGGCGCGCACGCAAACTTAAGTAGTCATTTAAGTTTGGGTGCTATAGTTTCGACTTCAACTGGTGATATTTTTGTGATTCATTAGCAGAGCATTTAAAATTAATTTTAATCTGGGTTTATTTCATGTCTGGTAATTTTACGTTAATTCCCTGATACACGGGAATAACTTTCTTATGGGGCAGAACAATATAATGATTTCCTTTTACGAGTACTTATTCGTTAAATAAAAAATTTAACTGGCGTTTATTAAATCTTACCAAGATGTTACACTAATACAATTTAATTTTAATATGGTATTTTGAGAATACAGGTTAGCTACTCAAAACTTAAACATAGAAATTAAATTTACAGTAACTTTATTTTATCCGTTGAGTTTCAAAATAATGTATTTTCTTCATATACATATGCATATAAGGCGCTATCAATAAGTAACCTGATAAAGTGATATTTATAATATTTAACACAATTCGGTTAATTTGTCAGTCAGTTTTCAAATCAGTTTTATAAAATTAATATATTTTTAATTTCTAGATAAAGCACGCAGTTTAGAGAATTTAATTTAAAATGCCTCAGATTCAGCGGGTATTCAATTCTCATTGCAGTGCCGATTATGTTATTGTAGTGTATGCATATCATATCCTAAGTAGTCCTAACTTAATATTATAAATGCGAAAGTGGGTATGTTTGTTTGTTTGTTAAGTTTTCACGCCTAACTACTCAACCGATCCTTATGAAATTTTACATATCCGTTATCAGGGGTTTAGAAAAGGACATAAGGCACCTTTCATCAAGAAAACAATGTGTTGTTCCCAAGGGACAGATTGATTGACAAAATCTACACTACCGCGAGCGAAGTCGAGCGGCGGTAGCGTACTGGCTAAGGGCTTGTCCACAACATCACGTCACGATGTCGTCAACGTGGAACGGTGAGCAGTCACGGTGCGGCACGTTGACGTGACGTGCTATTGCACGGTACGGCAATGTCGCTACGGCACGACACGTCGGACGTCGTCGGTAGCGACACGTGGCTACTATGCGCTCGCTCAGTTAATGTTTCATTATATCTAGAGACTGCTATTTCACAGGTTCGTGAGTGAAAAAATGTAGCGAAATTTTACAAGACACTGCAACGTGTAACGTTGTCGTAAAAACGCACGTCATCAAATTTGCACGTCACGTCAACGTGCCGCGCTGCGACATCGCACCGTTCCACGTTGACGACATCAAGACGTGGTGTTGTGGAGAAGCCGTAAAGGCGATAGACTTGCAATCAAGTGGTTGGAGGTTCGAACTTCAGTGAACTACCGTCGTGAACCCACTCCTAACACAAGCATTTAGCTTAGCTAAAGAGGTCAAAAAGAATACTAGTAATGTGTGACCCACGTTACCACCAGTATTCTTTAAAAAAACGCTAGTACGTCTATATTGTATGCTAGCCATTCCTCGCAGTTTCACGTGCGTTTATGATCACTGCTCCGCTCCTAAGGATCATAGCGTAAGGTTAAATAGCCTATAATATTCCTGAATGAATACTCTTTCCAAAACAAATATAATTATTCAAATTCGACTAACAGTACAAGAAATTAGCGCGTTTAAACAAACAAAAAAACTCTTCAGCTTTATTATATTAGTATAGACTAGCAGTTCCCGCGCGGCTTCGCTCGCGTGTGCTGTTGCAGAGATCGCAAATTGCGATAAGGTCGCCAATTGTACATAACATTAGCTAGTAAGTAGATATAAGTAAAATATTGTAACCTATTTGTTTGTGTACAATAAAGAGTTCATCTATCTATCTTATTTGTATGTTTTGCGCGGATCCCTAATCCTCCCTTTTTCCAAAATAAAAGTAGCCTAAGTTACTCCTTATAACACCATCTGCCTGTGAAAGTCCCGTGAAAATCGGTCCGCCCGTTCCGGAGATTAGCTGGAACAAACAGACAGACAGACAAACAAAACTTTTAAAAACTGATTTTTATTCATAAGTATCGTGCAAATAATTGGAAAGGCTTAAAAATACTATAATTGTGACATTACAAACAGACACTTCAATTTAATTTATTTGTTTTGATAAAGGTATAAGCGCAGACACGTAGACAGACAGACAAAAATTGAAAAAACTAATTTTTAGGCATAGGTATCGTGCAAATAGCTGTATGAGCTTAAAAAAACCTATTATTTTGACATTACAAATAGACACTTCAATTTTACTTATTTGTATGGATTATACGAATAAACTATACTTCCATATTTTATAATTTAAAGGCAGAGGCATAATTACGGCTGGCTAAGGTACTGTGCCTTCCTTTCCCTTCTGACTTCGTGATGGAAGGTGTCTATAAAAAATTGCCCAACAGGATCCGAACTTTTCATTGGTTCACTTTTGTATTGAACTTAAATTGAGTAGCCTAAACGAATTTGAGAAGGATAAATATTCAAATTGCTGGTTTTATAACGTAAAATCGATAGTTCGTTCGATCGTTAGAGTGCTTTAATGTTAAAAATTGATTTTCTTATAGTAAGGTCGCGTGTGCGTATTGGCGTGTACAAATAAGGAAACACGTTAAATGTCGTTCGGGTGGTCAGAGGGCATATGGGTGAGACGCAAGTCGACGTGCGTGTTCCGTAATTAACGTCAAAACGTTCGTCGAGGTATTTTGCTAAATTAGCGTAGCGCCCTAGCGAACATTTAAAAAATATGATTAAAGATAACTATAATTTTTTTAATGACTATAATAAAAATCAAGAAACAGCTAAGGTAACTAATATGAATTGTTATAGAATGATATACATGTTACATACTCGATTTTAATATTACACAACCAAAAGTTTATTAAACTTTATTTTTAATTTAGTACTTAAAGGACCGCTCTCATTGCAATATCGAATCGGTACATGAAGCGTGGTCGAGTATAGTATACTGAGTGTGAAACGAGCTTTAGAAAACAATTTACAGTGTTCAGGGTAACATTGTTTTATTGTAATAAGGCCGGGAACGTGAGGACTGCATTAATTATGCATTAACTAGTTTTGGTTCACAAATGAATGTTACTATTACTATCATGTGGAATGTACACTCACGTAATGAAACTATTGCTCCATCTTTTATAAAACAAAATTATTGTAAAACAAAATCTAATAGTAACGTGGCATGCTTATTATTTTTATTGTTAGGACCTCAAGTAAACGCTATGTATGTACGATTAGTAATTTTTAAATAAGTTAATAGTAAAGGAAATCGATCAAAACTGTTAAATTTGCTTTCAAAGTGCTAAATACATGGCAAAACAAATGTTGTTTTACGGAAGAGATAACGTAAGGTACAAAGTGTCAATGATTGCTTTACAGTACTTATCATCGGTGGTCTCTATGCGGAAAATATTGTTTTTAAATCAATATTGTGTTTATTTTATGTTTGATATTATCGCTGTATAGTCGTATACATTATACCTATTATCGTTGTTAACCAAAAGTGATGTACTGATCGAGCCAATACAAGGTCTTTACTCGTTTTTCTTTTTTTTTTATGGTATAGGGGGCAAACGAGCAGACGGGTCACCTGATGGTGATCGAAATGACTACCGCCGCCCACGGGCACCTGCAACTCGAGAGTCACAAGTGCGTTGCCGCCCTTTAAAGTGGGAGTAGGAGAAGAGGGGAGGGGAGGAAGAGTGGGAAGAGGGGGGAGAGGGGAAGGACGGGAATAAGGGAGAGGGAAGGGTTAGGGCCTCCGGTAACCTCACTCACGCGGCGAAATGCAATGTCAGCATTGCTTCACGGCCGGTTTTCTGTGAGGCCGTGGTAACGAGCGGAGTCGAGCCGGCCCGATACGTGCTGAAGCATGGCTCTCCTACATAACAAAATCGTTGCTTTGATTACTATAGTGGAGGTGACCAGTTTCACCACCAGGGATCAATTATTAGTATTATTACTATGATGAGGAAGACTTCTTTTTAGCTTCACCAACCTTTACAAACATAAACCAGTTCATACAGTCATACAATACAAAAGTACATTGGCTTTTCGTTGAAATAAGATTCTACGAACCTGTAGGTATGTCTATGATATAAGAACGGCAATGGATTGCACCCTTTACTATAATTACGCAATAAATCGATTGTGTGGCAGTTAAAATAATATACACCTGTCTATGTAGGCAACAATTACAATACTGCACGTCATTGTATTGTTGTTGCACCTATTATACAATAATATGCAAGCTACATATTACGCAACGGTGTGACAGAGGCCTGTCAATAAAATGATAGTTTCAGTTAGATGGAAGTCCCCAATTAGTCAATGCTAGTGCGGTCTGCTAAGTGCGATTTCTACGATTTAAGAAAAAAAAATAGATTATATAGCGGTTTTAATATAATTGTTTACTTACTAAAACTATTGTTAATATTGCCTTGATTGAAAGAACTGATTTTAAGAGTACATTAATATGAGATGACCTAACCAAAACCTTTTATGACATTCGGAACTGACGAGGTATGGAATGAAAGTAGCAATATTCCTTAACAATCTGAAAGGAAATTACTTACTCCATTATCACTTTTCACATTTTAGTCTAACGTACTTTAAAACTAAATTACACAAACAAGCTTCCAAGCGTCTTTCGCGTAGCAACGACACACAAAATAGGTATGCATAAGAGGAGCATAGGTGCGCATGGAGACCTCACATGAAGTACTTATTGAAGCCACGAGAGACCCAATCATTACCGGGCCATTTGTTCGCCAAATTGCCTCCATCGATAACCGTTCGCGGGTCGCGACGCTGCGAATAATTTCCATTATTTCCTTTATTCGAAGCTCGACGCCCTCGGGCTGTGTTGACGAAGACAACGCAGTTGTTGTCAAGTAAACACATTAGTTGCTATTGCCTTATATGTATATATTTTTATCCAAGGGTGCAAAGGGTATTTAAGACTCTTCAAATTTAAATATAAATTATCTATAAGATGAGAAGAAGAGAAGAAAGTATTACGTAAACGGTGTTAATAGTTAATAAAAACCTTAATTTAAGTACATACATAAAATAACATATAAACACACAATAAAATTACGGTGTGTAGTATTTTGTAACAATTGTTATAATATTAAAGAATATAGATATTAAGATTAAATAGGTATTGTGTTAAGTGAGATAGAACACATTGAAAGCTGAAAGCAAAACCCTTTTCTGACTTTGAAAATCAAAACCAAGATTTTGCCCTACCTCCTCATGAGGAGGTGGATTGCAGCTGCCCGATTGGGGACAGGGCTAAAACAATACTAGCGTAGTCCTATTTTCGTGTTGGGACACTAGAGCGCCATGGGCACACGTACATATTAGTTTAAAAAATCCCTTCCATAACTTATTATAATACGAGCGACCCGCCCCGGCTTCGCACGGGTGCAATGATGATACTAAATATACTACAAAATGTCTTTATATACAACATTCACAGCTTTTTTGTCATTAGACAATACAAACATGTTTTCTTCAGAGGTTACTCTTGAAAGAGCAACATATAATTGGCCATGTGAAAAACACTCAACGCTCAAATCTAAACCTGCAACCGCCGCAACCGCTATGTCCCTGCATTTTAAATCTGTTATATCTTCGAAAATATTCAATGAAATTATATGCTGTAAAGGGACATTTTGATCTATATTAAATGCACAATGTATTTAAGGTACTTAATTGGATGAGGATTAATGCAGTATTGCTTAAAATCGCTTCGTAAATAAGCCATTATTTCTCGTAAAAAGTAAAGGATAAAAAATGGTTATTGTGGGTTGTCCCTAAGAGATAGACATATACCATTGCGGACTTTTTTGTAGAACTTTTTAAGGTGTACAATACTGTGGTATATTATTTTGATCTATCTCGTAGGGTTCAGCCAGCGTTTGCAATGTAAACGCAAAAAAAAATGTGTTTATTTACGACATCACATTAGAAACCTCTGTTTCTCTACCATATTATGCATGTATTATACATATAAACTTTCCTCTTGAATCACTCTATGTATTAAAAAAAACCGCATCAAATTCCGTTGCGTAGTTTTAAAAATCTAAACATACATAGGGACAGACGGACAGCAGGAAGCGACTTGGTTTTATAATATATATATCAAATAAATAATGGCGCTAGAAGGAATATCTTGTCAAAAGCCGCCGGAAGATATAATATTTCGTTCTTCATGATGCGTAATCATGTTATATGTCTTTTCCCACCACAAAGTTTTGCCGAAGTGAAAGAGGATCAGATTTCGAGAAAATTAAAAACTCTTTACAAAATTTATTTGGACGTAATGGATACTGTCTGATGCAGCTACCGCTCGACTTGTAATCTTGATAGGCTCCAGAATGGACTCGGGGCTATTCTTTTACAGTTTTACAGGCGATCGACGTCTGCCCAGACATTAGAATTTCAAGGTACAGACGCTCAAGGTTTTAGTTAGTTTTATTGCAACATAACCAGTCCGGAGGTCTCTATTTACCAACATGACGGACTAAAGTAGTGGACCTTGGAGATTTAAAATACGGAACCAGTATTCCTTAACTACATTTAGATGCACTAAGGCGTGATATTCTATAGTGAGAAAGGGAGTTGTACAGTTTGCATGTAATTTTTTTATAGCGACAGTAATATTTTAATATTAGACAGATTAAGTTACACAAATTTACAAAATTAAAACTTTTATTTCTAATACGCACATTAATTTTGATAAGATAGCGGTGCGAGACGGTGTATCGCAAAACGGTACACCATTGGGCATTTACAGCCCCTCTGAATACCCTAAAACCCACTAAATATTTCTGTTAATTCTAAGCAAAAATATGTTCAGCAAAAATCAAAAATAACTCGACAGACCACAAAATCAATTAGTAAAATATTAAGAAAAATGAAAATAAGTGTCGTTTTTTTACGAATTGCAATCTGAAAACGACATCTAAAATTTGTATCAGATCCTTATTGTAATGGCAATCGAGTCTGAATGCCAAGAACATACAGAATCGTTCGAATTGAATTCGTATAGGCCGCGGGCGATCAGATCAAGTGACAGCATCGAGATACCGTCTCGGGTTTAATGGAGTTCTTTGCTGCACTCAATTATTGCCTCTGTTAGTTTGCAATTGGCACGCAGACAGAGACGATTTACGACGATAAATAGGATCTGATCTAGACCGCCGACGGACCGTAAGTAAACAGTACAATATATAACAGAAACTTAATCTTCTTTGACTAAGTTTCTTTTACAAATTAACTTGTATTACTTAAGTACGTAAACACAAAAGTACGGAATATTCTCGTGAAGAGGTTTAGAAAAATTTGTGTGTGGTTATAGATACTTACTTACCCAGAACCAAAAAAAATGCCTTGAAACTTCTTACTATGTTGATGTCAAAATATATTTGTGAAGAAGCATTTCACAAGATAAACTTCAAAAACAAAATTCTTATCTCGGTTTACCGATGAACATCCCCAGGATTTAATGACAATATAGCTTGCAATAACTTTACGAGATAGATAATATTTTTTTAAGCTAATCACATAGTCATATCAATCAATCATAACCGTAGAACCTCATCTGTAAAAGTAGAAAAGGACCGCGACGGCCATATTTAAAAAAAAACGAATCCCAAGTGAAACGAGTTAATTAATTGGTGATCTCTATACCAGAAAACATTGGTTAAGGTAACCTTTCAAATTTCATCAACTCTATCGATTTTAAGTGGATGCGCACTTATCAGATTTTTCGTGCTAAATTAATTAAACTTAATAAAGTAGAGCTACTTACTTAGAACTTAAGAATATGCACGACTAGGAATCATATTAATAATATAACTTAAAGATTCGGACATTTAAGTCGTTCGTATATTGCCAAAGCGGGTCAGCTACCTTTTGGCGCGTAAGCGACCGAGGGCGATATCGGTCAATAAATCCACCGATTGGCAGTGTAGCGAACAATTCAAGCTATTAGTCGAGCACAGATTTGGTATAGGCAAGTCTATGGTAAATTCCTCAGTGATGGATGCCACTGTGCGACGGGCCTACAAGCCATAGCTTAAATTCAAATAGAAATGCAAATAGTATCGTTAAACATGCCCGATGTAAATTAGAATCACGATAACTCCTTCGTTGAATGCCACAAACATGTCTCATTTACACTGGTTAATATGCTTTTAGAACACTTCGACCGTGATTATGGAGTCACACTCGGTGTATTGTGTAACCTATGAGGGGACGTTATTGTTTTATTTCTATGTTCTTGAACTACCATTATACTATTACAATGAAGACTGAAATAGTAATTGCATGTTTTATGTTAAGAAAATAGATGATTGTCTACACACGTGAGATTATTTATAGTATTAGTGATTTATAAATTCGTGGATTGAATATCGTATCATCACGTCAGCACTCAGCAATCGCGCCGTTAATAAACAGAGGCGCGTCGTGAACCCGCCGACTGTTCTGATAAAGGCGTCTGAATGTCAACGCACCCGCCGGTCACCTTGAGCCGACGAACCACTCAAGTGAACGAGAGAATTTTGGCCAATGTCATTACTATCTTATCGTAATTTACCTAAGTGATGAAGTTAAAAAAGGAACGAATACGGAGGAATACTTGTCGAGGCCATGTACCATATGTAAACAAGACGCACTCTCGTACACGAGCATAATCCAAAAAAAATAGCATTGAAAAAATAGTAGAAGAATAATAGATAAATAAAACATTAAGATGTATTTAAATTAAAAGCCTAATAAGTATCCGCAAAACATATGTTAATGTTTTGACGTACCTACATGTATAAACACACATGTAAATGCTAGGTTGGCAACAAATGTTTTTATCAATTAGTAGTAGGTATAACAGAACAGCGTTCACTGCGCGAGCGCTGTGATTAACGGCCACGCGACCAGACTTTGTTGGCGTATGTAATTGTATAATTAAATGTCTCATCGTCTCTCTCTGTTACCGGGTCTACACAACGAGCATGCCAAATATAAGCGACGATTCTTTTGTCGCAGAGCACTCAAGTTTCTTAGCAATTAAATTGTAAGCAAGACTGGGACAGCATGCAAAAGTAAAACTTAATCTACACGCACCTCAGTGATCTTAGTGTTTACAAAGTCTGAAAGCGGTGTCTTAGAGTTATCACGAAACTTTGCAACTCAAACAATATACAAGTCAAACTCTAATTTAGAAAGAGTCACGAAGGTTTTGGCAACAGTATAATCCACATGGTCCGAAAAGTCGATCTCGCAATCGTTGATTTGGCTTGATGCATCTCAGGTGCCAATGAGGCTGCTCCAGTTTTCGGGCTCGGATCGATGTCGACGCGCCGAAATAGCTCCCGCGGTCGCTCAGAATACACCCGCAAGGTCGCTAGCCGACCTGTGCCCTCTTTATGACCCATCGTTATGTATCACAATACAATGCAGTTTGAATTTATTCGAATTATACCATTAACGTTTACTTGCTAAATATTTGGGCAACAAAAAGTATCATGTATAAGGTCAATATTCATTTATTCGTCAGCGTAAGACTACGTATAAGTTTCCGTTATCATGTCGAGATCAAAAAAGTGCAAAAGGCGAAGTGGACTACGTCAATTGTTAGCGTACCTTATATGTGGTAGTTACTAGATAACAAATCTTGTTTATTTAATTGAGGGTTGTGTCTTTAAAATGTAAAAAACATAAATCAATTATTTTTTTTTAATATGCGTTTTAGACAGATTTTGCCAGTTTATTAAAACAAAAATGAGGTCGTTGTGTAACAAAAATATATTGTTACGAAAAATTAAAGACGTTAATACACAGGAGTTCATTCGTTTTTGTAACTTTAGCACTTTACTCGTGTGTTTTGATTTCACGTAAAAAAACAAATTCTATTTCATAATTTTATCAAATATTTAGAGTTATATGTTAATGTGAATCATTATCTTATGAAAACTGAAAAATAATCTTTTTACACTACTTTAGTTTGAGTATGTAATATTTTAAACAGAGAAGTCACTTTTTAATCACAAATACATATTTGTTAGTATGTAACGGATTCAGCCCTTTCTACATGAAAGTAAACACTGTCTATGAAAAAAATATCAATATTAAAAACATTTTTAGACATTAGAATACCAAGTGTATAAAGAACTTGATTCTCCTGATATGCACAAATTACTCTTACATTTTTAAGGTAGGTCAACATCACAGTTACTCACTGTCTTAAGATACAGGAACGGTAACAATTAACAAAGCAAACAGCTGTCGTCATAGGTAGGCACACGACATGAGTGGAGCAGGCGCTAAACTGATAATTCTTAATTTAGATTTGCGCGATGAGAGCGGAGAGTGGTCTTATATTTAAAACTAATTTGGTGCGTATTTTTAGAGTAAATGTATGGATGAGTCACGGGAGTGGCCATTCGGCGTGAAGTAAGAAATTGTATCACGAAATATTATCTGCTTAGCCTTATCCCAAGCGTATTATGGTCGGATTGTGTTCGGGATGGATTCGGCTATATAGTTTTTTCACAGAGCATTGACAGGTGATGATATGTTGAGGATCGTAAAGATTTCTACATTTTTGGGCCTTTCCGATGCCCGTGTGAAAGCTAGTAGGTAAATTACATCATCTGAACGTGTGAAATATAAATCAATATCTGACGATAAGATATTGCGCCTCAAATATCAGTCATAGAGAATGCGAAACATTCACACATCATTTACAGAGAGGTTTCCATCAGCTTCAATCAAACTATCGTGATGACCAAGGAGAAGACGAGTCAAAAGTCTACCTGAGGATAGCCTCAAAAATTATGTACATATTTTTAAAGAATACTAGCAACGTGGGTCACACATTACTAGTATTCTTGTTAACCCCCTCTAGCTAAGCTAAATGCTTATGTTTGGAGTGGGTTCACGTTTGGGTGGGATTCGAACCCGCAACCACTTAATCGCTGGTCCGACACCTTAGCCATTACCCTACCACTGCTTATGTTATAGTATATTTGCCTGGTTTATTGCAAAAAGCTTGTGTTAACCCCTTATGATGTATCTGGTCGGGTAGATGCGCAGACACTAGTAACTGGAGCGTTGCGGCGCCAGTGGCTACCGTCGGCTCGGCGGGCGGCTCACGCGCACATTGGTCCACCACTGTATTACCGCTAACTTTATTAAGACGATGTTTTGAAATTCAAATTACGTTATTGCAAATACATACTTATAATGTGTTACGCACACTCGTCCCATCTGGGGAAGATTGCGCTATAAATTATTTACAACTTCTAAGCTCCTTAATATTTTTTGAGGTCAATACCTCAATAGGCATTAATCAGTATGGTATGATTTATGTAAATAAAAATAAGCTAGTCGCATTATTATTGCAGACCTATTGCTGTCAATAGCTTAAAACGATGATTGGCTGCATGTCTAAAATTTCCAATTACTCAAAACGCCAAAGTTAGATCACATAACATGATTAGCGCCCAATATGCATAGGGGGTTTTATTCCTCACCACGCTACTGAGTCCATCAAATAGATCGGGGTTCGCGATACGGTCTCAAAATAGTCGTTCAGCAATGTGTGCCCGTGTTTCGCATTACGATATTGGGCTTCCCATCAATTTTATTCGAATAGTAGTTGTCGAACCAACAGTGCATTTTTGTTTATACATAGATAACGTCACACCTTATGAACGTCCCCTAAGCTTTCCTTTAAATATTATTAATATTTTGCATTAAAAAATAAGCACTGCTATGAAAATACTACAATTATATCTAAAGAAATGCTGAAATTGCGACTTAGAACAAAACAAGTACTTAGGTTACAGAACCGAGTCTTTGAATTGATAACTACAATTTCTTTGAGCTATGACATAATAAAATTGAATGGTTAAACAACACGCGAGCGTATGCAAAAATGTAGACAACACTATTGTTAACTTTTAGAGAGACACGAAACAAGTCAGTGTGATGATAATAAGAATCACCAGTATATGAGCAAGGCAGATTAATAATATTCGCTTGTAATTTTATAATTACAGATCTAAGTTTAGTTAACAATGTTATTGAATGCAACTAAATATGTATTTCACTCGATAATCTTGTTAAGAAAATTACATTAACCGAAAACACAAAGTCAATAATTTACAAATTAAATAAAAATACCTACAATGTTCAAAATACCTACAGTACAAATTCAGCATAAATTTCAATATTAACAACTATAAACCGTGAAAATACTCTGTCAGTGCAACACCATTTAATGACGTATTCGAAAGTGTCAAGGTATAATTTCTAATAATCGGCTGTAGGTTGTCTACATGCAGATGATATGTAGATTGCCGATGGTAAGATACATAAAAATAGATAGTAATAAATGAGACAGAATACCGCCTTAAGGGATAACAGAGTCTAGTTAACCAGACTCATACTCATAGATAATAAAGAGAAGTTTTAATACTTCCAGGGAAATCCATTCGTATTAAAGTAATTCAATAAAAAACTAGAACAACTACAGTCTTCACTGGCTTTAGTTTCCTTCAAGCCTGATACCGGCGTACAGACTATTACAGGCTATCAAATTATTCTTATACACCGTAGATACTACACAGCCTCGAGTACTTTGCAGAAGAAGGGACGAATGGATAATAGACAACAGGTTTGTATTTGAGCTAGAGGCTGGCTTGGCTATACGTTTTCAGTAGAGAGATAGGATTATTCCAGAATCAAGAGAAAAAAGAATGGATATAATCGACGAAAGGTTTGTATTTAAGCTAGAGAAATAGCATAAGTTTACAGTAGAGAGACAGGAATATAATGGGATCGAGAGAAAAACGAATGGATAATAGACAAAAGGTTTGTATTTAAACTAGAGGAATGGTATACATTTATAGTAGAAAGATAGAAATATTCCTTGGTCAAAAGAAAAATCTTTTTTGGGAGACTGCAGGAAGAAGATGGTTGATGATTGTCACTATTCTGTGCTGTTCCATTACTTCGTTAAATAAACAAAGTTGTAATTAAAAAATCACGAGTTTTATAAACATTCGTTTGTATAAAGCAATGTATCTATGTTTACTTAACAGAGTTCATCGCAATATTGGGCCATCAATCTTCAGGCAAAGATAATGGTTCCGCGGTGCCGATGTAATAGCTCTTTGACCGGCTGATTGAAATATCTAACAACGCCTCACCACGGGACAGCCATGGCTAAAATAATCCCGAATTGATACCGATACAATCCTATTTCAAATACAGGGCGGAATAAAAATAGTCCGGACCTATAAACTGCGTAATGACTTTCAAGTTGCTTTTAAAAGATCAAACCAAACTACTTAATAATTTTTTTACGTTTGCGCACTAGAAATAGTTTTCAATAATTTTGTTGTACTAAAAATGCTCTGTAGACTACATAAATACTAGGTTTAAACCATTCTAGGTTTAGGTTTAAACCATTCTAGGTTAAACCTGGTATTGATGTAATTGTAGGGGATAGCTCAGGGATAGTTATTGCTGAGGATATTGAGTGAGGTAAACACACTTACTTACATATATTCATAGAGATATTTTCCTACCAAAATACTTTTTTTAAAACCTTGATAATATAAATTAATACAGCTTGATGATTATATTGTATTAATGACTTGGCGCCAAGGAAAACGGTATTATTTTGAAGGAATTGATATTTGAAAAATAGCCTACGGCGTATGTATAGGGTTCGATGCCAATTTGTAAAACATCAAGTTGCTTCAGTGTTATTAGGGGCACAACTTCACGCTATTGCTTTTGTTATAATCTGCTTAATCGTTAATCAAAATTTAATAGACCTAAGGGGAAGAAAGTTAACACGTTCTAGGTTTAGGTTAGTTTCATTTTCTCCTTAGTTAATAAATAATTTCATAGCTCACAGTTACGTATGTCGTCAATAAATTACTCGTACCCAGTATCCAGTTGCGTGTCTTACCTGAAACAAATAAATTATTTTATTAATACGGTGGATTTTGTTTTTGACATAAACGTGAAGAATGGCTTGTCGGCCGAAAAGAGATCGATAAAAGATGGCCAACCAAATCATGCAAATCATTCAACATCGTTGTGGTTTGACTTGCCAAATAATCTAATGACGTATATTATGCTTATGCACATACTTCATCAACATTACGATGATTTATTTTTAAACGGTTTTATTGAGCTTGCCCTGTTTGTTTGGTCAAATTTAGTGATTGAAATTTTACCCCCTTCTTGTTAACCAATTGAGGTGGAATTTGGTTCCACCTTAAGTTCTGATGACAATACAATTATGTGTATTAAGCATCATTGTAAATCCAAGATTGCCGAAAGAGCACATTTTTTTTTAATAATTTGTTTTTTTAGTTTAAATCATCAGTGGTGACATTGGTATTATTGTCTGTCTTCGTATTCGGGAGCGTTTACAAAATACACTGTTTAAAGTATAAAGAGTATTACTAACGTGGGTCTCACATTACCCAGTATTCTTGTTAACCCCTCCAGCTTAGCTGGGTTCACGTCGATAGTCTACTGGGTAGGGTTCGAACCTGTAAGCGCTTGGTCCATATCCTAAACCTTAGCAATTACGCTATCTGCGCTTAATTATGTTATGCTTATGTTTTTAATATATGCAAAACAATCTCTGGTTTAACATAGATTATATTCATCTTCTCATAAATGATTTACTTGAGGTCAACTCTCTTGCTATAGATTCGCTCGACTATTCTAATATTAGTCGTCATCTTATTAGCATTCGGGAGTGTCCTAGTCATTTTGGTAGTGAATATGTAAATAGAATATAATCTTTTACTACTTGGATATGTTCTGGAGTGAAGGTACAGGCTCGTGCCGATGTCTTTAGTCATAACGGAACTATTAAGGAAAAGGAAGTGAGTAAATACATACCTACTAGAGATCGCCTGATGGTCGAATGCCGTGCATAATTGATTAAATTTTAAACATATTGTAACATTATTTTTTTCGTGTGGAAACCCCCACGGGTCATCACCTCACCGGAGCTAACGGTCAAGTGGTATGTCGGAATCGAACCGACTAAAACCACACGGGTCACGGGTTCGTCACAAGTGGGTCTCTTGCAAGGGACCCGGGATACCCTAAGAAGGAAGCCTCCGGGAACCCCTGCAGACCTTGGCCGCCTCTTGATGAACAGGCGGCCACACCGTGGAGCTATTAATTTCTAGTACAATTTGAACTGTCATTAGTATACTGACAGTATATTCTGTACATGTGGAGCTTGATGTAGCTGTTTTCACATATTTTTTTAATTCAAAACACACATTGTTCTACACTTCTTCGTTTAAATACATGAAAAAATGGTACAAACAATTTTCTTCACGTATTAATATTATAACTAGAGATCGCGTGGTGGTCGAATTTCGACCATGGATTATTTCATTGGCCAATATTAGATACTTGACCTGTCATTATATAGACTTTTGTAGCATGACAGGTCAAAATATATATTGGACACTCATAGCTGTATGTACCCGTTTTTGCATTTTTTTTAACTTCGTGGCAAATATTGTTCAAAAAATTTAGCATTCGTCACTTCTTCTCTGTATAAACTATAAGTGTGCGAAATTTCATACTCCTCTGTCCGCCCAATTTTCGCTTCACGTATTAATATATAGATATAAGATAGTTTTAAGTAATACTAAAACAAAAGAAACGTTTAAATTATAGATTTTGTCTGACCAGCTTTACAGCAGCATCCTGACAGATCGCGAACACGAGAGTTTCTTGATTATAATTATTTTATTATTTCATTCCTTCCTCAATAATTGTTTTGTAAACATTAAAGCAGTCAGTAATTAACGTATATCTATGCTGAAAATAAAAAAAAAGCCAAACAGTGATGTCTATAACATGCCATAACACGTTATATTCGTGATGAAATTACGCATCAGTATCAAGTAACAATAAAATAGAAAACAATTCATACATCAATTGATCACCGTCAACCTTTTGTAAGCGTTACAGATCATAAAGTTTATACAAGAAAACATAAAACGAACGTAGTATGTTTGTTTGGTCCAAACACCACTATGTAGGACGATAAATACAACGCCAAATTGCATGAGCCCCGTCGATTATCCCAATGGGCTCTGCATGTGGCCCTATAGGACCACGCGTGCACCCTATCTAATGGAATTGTCTAATTTATCAACGGAGATTTATGTAATGTAGCCAGCGACGTGCCCGCATACAATGTATACACAGCTTATATTGCTTCCATTATAACATAAACTTATGCCAGGGAGAGTCCTGCTCAACGACAATGAGAAAGTTATTACTGGAATTGTCATGCGGACAAGCTTTGTCGCTCGCTCAATATAAATAACCTGTTTAATTATACTAATGTACTTCACATTCAAATTGGATTTTGTTTCGTGGTTGGTTATCGTATTTTTATTTGTTTAAAATTTCTTACATGTCATTCTCAATCGTTTCTTTTTCTCAAGTAATACCTTTTTCCCCGACTTGAACCATCAGCCCCTAGTTCTTTAGTAATTTAATTTTAAATAATTACGGACCATAAACTGCGACTGAGCGAATGGAAACTGGTGGGGGAAGAATAGAGCTACACTCCCATCCCCACTGCCTTGCGTGGGGGTCATCTTGTGAATTAGTGTGACAACGTCTGATGTAGTGCAGACTATGTACAAAAATCATCTTTCAAAGTAACTCTGTGACCCATGTCTGCTGCAATATCGATGTATTATCATAGCTGTATTTAGGATTCATAGATAGCATAAATACTTACTGACAAAAGACTGATGTAAAATGTCTAGTATAGAGACCTGGGTACCAAGTGACCCACGGTAAAATGCCAAATGTGGCTTGTTGGTTATAATATGAGTAATAAAAACGAAAAGAAGCTTTAATAATATAGAAGTTATTCATAAGCATAAGACAAACAATTTTAAACAAATTTAAGAAGGCTATACCAAAATCCCGAATGTCAAATGAAATCGACTACATCAAAGTTATTATGCTCTCAGCACGTGCATTTATTATCGCCGTTAAGCATCCACTAGACATTTTATTTTCCTCTATGAAATAAGTCCATGTAATAAGATTTTATATCTAGCCATACACTCAATCAAGTTGAGCTCATCAAATCGAAATGAGTGGTTGTCTCCGCAACCGGTTAACGACCAGTGGACACGCGTATAGCGACCAATCGGTCTCCGGCCTTTAGTATATACTCCAGTAGGGTCGCTATTACTAATCAAAATGTTGATTAATTAAAGGTAATATATTGTGTTGCTGTAAATATATAAATAGTATACAGCATTATCATTTAAAGCAAGAAATTTAAATTAGGTAGAAATTTTTTTTTACAATAATTCAAAATGAAGAATGTGTACCGTTCTCATAAGCAATCGAAGAATTCAAATAAACCAGTAGGTACGATTCGTTAATACCTCTGACGTAAATCTTGATGTAGTGAATAATTTAATTTACTTTTCTGTATTTTTATACAACTAAGGTACGCGCGCGCCATTCCTATTTCCTTTCTTCGCGCCCTTTTTCGCAAGCAGAAAAAACGCTACTTCTTACGCTAGTACTGCTGTCTAACTTGTCTGGTTGCTTCCTCAGTCAGACGGATACAGGATATGTGACAGCCTTTTTCCTTGGTTGTGCACTGCATTACATCTGCATTATACTTTTCATTTATCTTCTGAATTTAATAAATATATCGATAACACGTATTATCTGCAAGAGCTGAAAAGGATGGAAGCAATATATCATACTAATATTTTTTGCAATATGTCAGCAATTAATTATCAGGAAGATAACGTTATTGCAAGAGACACACACAGGCCCTAGGCAATCTGGCGTAAACTTCCCACGTATACAATAACAAAGCTAACAGGGGAAACTTGGTGCAAGTACTAAATATTCATATTTTATATTAACTTTTCGTTCGCTTGACGTAATTTTTCCGCCACTTTTCCGTATTTTAAAAATCTATTTGGATACTTAACAAATAGAAGAGTAGAGACAAGATACCCTTATAAGTGGACGAGTTAAAAAGTGGGTGACCAGGAGCAAAGATTACATATTTAAATACAATACAAATTGTCTAGTTATATACTCTTGTGTTATTTCAATAGGGCACTCAAGATAGATTCAATTAGCTTTGCGTTAGTTGTAGTTGTGTGGCGCCTTTTAGAACTACAATTTTCCATAAAAAATGACATAAAACCTACATGAAAAAGGCAGTAGGTGCGGCGGTTACAGACTCCGGCCTTCTACATACGCAAAGATCACAGAATTTGCACTCTTATAATTTTCATATAAAAAGTCCGGTGTGTGTGGTTGAAGAGATTAAAAGTTGAGGTACGTAGGTGGCGCCGAGGTATGTGAGAATTCAGTTTTTTTATTATTTTCCTATTTCATTTGCACGGACACTCACATGTCAGTTAGTATAGATATAAATAATGTGCATTGCCAATTGTTTGGCACATTGTCTGCCTTGCATCAATTTAACCGCCGCGACGACACCGGCAGATTGAATTCTAGGCCGATTGGGTAACGCCTGACGAAACGATTGGATCGAGCGGTTAGATTTCGATCGAAGTATATCTGAATCTACATACATCTCATAATAACAGGAACTGTAATAAAAGTTAGCTAATGTATCATTCTGAAGTACCTCAATGTTATTTTGAAAAGGTAAAAGTTACCCTTGCAAATAACAGTCTTGCAATACCTGCAAAAAAGCAAACAAAACGCAGGCCTACTTGTGGCTGAAAGCGTCTAAAAATGGCTTAGTGACTTCATTCCAACTGAGAAATCCAAAGGGTAGAGGGTCTTATTTCTGAAATAAGAATAGTTGATAAGAAGAAACAATAAACGATTTATGTATTTTTTTAAATAAATTGATTGACTTGTTATTATTATAGTAAGATATAGTATTATAGTAAGGGAACCGAAGTATCAGCTTGCCGTCTAATGTTTAGGCAGCGACGAAACTTTTTAAAGAAAAACACGGTACCACGAATTCAAAGGAAGAAATACAGTCGAGACATAAAGTCGTTAAAACCAGATCGTGTCTGGAGCGAAAGTTGCATCGGCTCAAATCAGATGCAGACAAGAGAAATTCAAGCAAAGTACACTCAATACAGGTCTGTTCCCGTAACAACCGCAACCGTAGAGCGACAATTAGCACTCGTTGTAAATGTCACGCAAACGTCTCTTCGAAAGTCCCCGACTTCGTACCAAGTGCACTTCTAATAGTTTCGCTAAAGACGCCGCCGTCCTTTAAAAGTCATTTTTATATCCATCTTGGAAATGGGTCAGGGCAAAGTATTGGTTATTGTTCTAGTTCGAGACCACTTCTTGCATATTTACGAATAACTGGTTTTACTTATAAAGCATTACTAGACATAAATAATAATAATAACTTCTCACACATCTCACACACGACCGTCTGATCCCAAACTAGGCAGAACCTGTACAATGGTAACCAGACTGCTGATAAACATACTTATATATTTCTAAATACATACATATTATAGATAAATTTCACCCAGACACAGAACCCACGACCTCTGGCTTAGCAGTCAGGGTCACAACCACTAGACCAACAGGCCAGTCACTAGACTAAATAGAACCGTAGATACGAATAACACGAAATCTTTATACGAAGTTCTATATGTGAATGATAACAATTGTTACAGTAACACAAATGGTGGTTTAGATTGCTATTAATGTAACATGGAATTAAAACGTAATTTTTAACAGTTTACCAAAGCAGTAGTTTACCAAGTAACAGTGAGACGAAGTCTACACGTCGGCATAACTTTGTGCTTTTCTAACGATTACAACAGATTAACTCGTCACTTTGGCTGCACACAGTTTATTTTAAAAGAACACTATGTATTTCCCATGAGAGTAGCATAGAGTCAAACTGTCGGGACAAGTAAAAAAAAAACTGTTTTTGTGTATGTTTACATCCCATTAAGGAACGTAAGCATACACCTAAGAATAAAATATAAGGCACCAGATATAAATAAATATACAGAATGAGCTCCGTTTAACAATTGTCGATGTTATAGCACACCTCAAAAACTTCACCATACAACAACTGAGATATAATTGCCTATCACTACTATAAAACGAAGGTTACCAGGTTTTGGCAGATTATGATAAGTATCAAGTCTATTTTTGATTTATGTGAGTTTTAAAGAAAGTACTTAAAAAAAAAATTTTAAAAGTAAATGTACCTTATCTCCTGGACCCCGCATTTTCATCCAAAAATATTTTCAAATACTCTAATACTCTACTTCAAAAATTGCTTGTCTCACTTCTTGTTACCCAATCATGCAGAAATCTTTGCTCTTTTAGTAATCTTCATGTTTGGTCCTATTAGTCAAGTTCATTTTACCTTCTCAGTTTGGGGCAGAATCTCTGAAATGCGCTTCAACTATAATCAGGATGTCCATTATCCGGTTCGCATTTAAGACAAAAGTTTGAAAGTACAATGATTTCTTGGCATGTACAGTAATCATGTGTTCTCTGTATCACACAAAGGTTGACTGGTAAAAGTAATGCAATTAAAACTGTGGAAGTAAATGCCTACAACGAATTTAGAAATTCAGAATGAGTCAGTCGTGAAACTTGTTGCCTGTTCCAATACGTAGATCCTATGCAGAAGAACAGGTCATAATTTTCTGGTTACACTGCTTAGTGCAAATTAAATATGAGGACAAGGTAACATATTGTACTAATATAGAAACAGTCGCGCAATGTAATTGCAGACCGCAGATGACCAGCCGCGTCCAACGGCACCCGTGTACGAGCATGACGCACACGTCAGCCATCAACCACATTGAAGGGAGCCAGGGGGGGACATGCGTCGGCAGAAAATTCCTCTATTTAGACTATAAAAATCCGTTCAATTAATATTACAAATTAAACTATATTACTTATCTACTAACTATATACCTATACTACATTTGACTAGTGTTTCGGTTGGACTGGCTACCAAGTCAATACTTTTAATATTGATACAGAATCAATGGCAGACAAAAAATATCTTTACTGAGGCCCCCACACGAAAGAAATGTAACATGGAGTCTTTATTGCGATTGTCGCCATTTCGCGCTCGATGTGTTTTTTATTTACGTTCATTTCGGGAAGAACACACCTGTTGGATAATTTATGTCGACACATGTATTGAATACTTATCGAGTGCGAGTTACTGGTTTACACAATATATAAAACGGCGAATAAAGCCTTCACACATATTTAGGCCCGTTAAACGAGCACGACTCGAGTATTCAAGGGAAACGCTATAATTGTAACCGAATGACTCAACAAATGACATAAGGCACTATCTATAGTAGATCACAAACAAGGATACGGAAACGTTGAATTATTCTATTGAGCAATCTAATATAGAACAAAATATTAATTTACCTTCAATGTATTACTCTGGATTCCTTGTTAAATAGTGCAGTTGCATCCCAAATATAGAGCATAAAGCTTAACAGAGTTACTACTAAAGAGAGTGCTTTCATTCCTTACTTTACGATCCGACTAACAAAACACTTGATTTATGGAATACGACATGTTGACCAGTCCGGTGATAGTTTAACTAAGGTGAAAAAATCTTTTTATGACTTAAAATACACCTGGAAACTAGGATAAGTTTAAGACTACTAAGATTGGATATCACTTCACCTCTCATATAGCATCAATTTCTTAAATGTTTCATTCTCAACGGCTTCGGCAAAAAAATGTCTGAATAATATCTGCCTAGTATAAACTATGTTAACTCTGAAACGCGTTTCTTTAACGGAATAATTTTATGAACCGGGGAACAATGTCGGGCCGAAGGTGGACGTCGGTCACTTCGAGGCGTTATTGACGACATGCTAGAACCACCCTCTGATAGCGCAAGTAAAATATTTTTATTGGCTTTCCGTTGCTGAGCGATGTTTGTATTATAAGCATATTTACTATCAATGATTGGGCACACTAAAATAACTATCGAAAGCAATTAAGTAGTTATCGAGATGGAGAAATAAGATTTAAGATTATATTGGAAATTTAATTTTTGGAGTAAAAGTATAATACAAAAGTGTTTCCCAAAATTTTCCTTTAATTTGGGTAATATCAGCAAATTCTTGCTAAAGCCTAGCACGAATTTTGCTTATCCTTTTCGATTCGTAGTAACGAATAATTCACGAAGATTTTTTAACAGCGGTGTATTGCTCGATAACTAAAAACTGACAATTTTACCAGATATAATCCACCATAGATATCATAATATAATCATCACCCAATTATGGTTTGTTGCTTAAACTCGATGATTGACCGATCAGTGCAGTCGCCACAGCGCTTCCAACATCAATTTGCACGCACTCAAAGAAGCTGTTAGTGCCTTGCAGCAGTGTATGAGAGGTGGGGAACTATAATAAAGTTCGTTTCACTCCTAGTGTTTAGGTCAGACACTCGGACCTAATGAATGGTCAGATGGAATGTGTCCATCGTAGAAAACACACACATTGGTGGTGGTCACGAGTACAAGTTTATCGCTCGCGTTATTGGAAAACATGCTTCCGCGTTCCTTGGCACGAGAAATACCGTTACGTATTTGCATAATGCTTCCACTAACGTATTGGTCACTCACTCATCATTATTAAAGTAAATATAGCAACAGATTTTTGTAACTTGAAGTCTTAAAAAAAAAGGTTCATAATTTCATCAGGTTTGATAAAAGCAATTAAGTGCTTGGTTCGACTTCTTCGTCGATAGATTACATGAATCAAAGGGAATCAGTCAGTTTACTTTACGATAATCAGTTTCATGGAAAACTCAAGTAACACAGTGATCGTCCACTTCTATCATGCTGTGGTGGATTGGGTCCAATCTTTTAATCGTTAGGTAGCTTGGTAGCAAGATATCACGTTGACTGCGGTACAGAAATAAAATAGGATAACGTTGTGGACCTCTTATCGATAACACGGGTTTTCTTATAGGCCATATATAGCACGAATAAATATATGAATGTATAATAAATGTAAAGGTAAATGCCATGTAGATCCCAGCAGAACTGGAATGTATCAACCTAACTGGACTTGGCCCGAGACCAATCACTGTATCCCTCAATTTCTTACTTACTGTTAGTTGTTCATTTAAGTTAGTTGACTACTAATTAACAAGTTAAAATCGTTTAAAACAATATAACGAGGTGGTATATCTTGCTAAAAATATTAGCCGTAAGCTAATTTTAACACGATGTTATTTTCATGTCTCAAAACAACTTCTAATTGAAGTTCCTGGTCTCCATTGTTTTGAAGCATTTACAGTTAAAAGGTTTATTTCATTTAAATTACAAAGCGTTCAATGGTTATTTAACACGAATAATCAAAAGTATCAACGCCTTTCTATTATTATTACATAATGAGATACAAATAGGTAGAGAACTCTCGTTGCTGCTGTATAAGAGCTCCATGAACAAATGAATAATGGCCGTCGAAGGGAAGGAAATATGCCCGCAGCATACCAATTTTTCCTAGTCCCAGGGATACTAATAACGCAACTCTCGCATTTTTCACAAGCGAACCTCTTGACAAAGATTCTTCTTCATCGATGGAGGACGCGATGGGGAGCGAACCGTGGCCACTTAAAATTAATATATTAAAAAATGTCGGAGCGTGTCAGTAACCTTGTTAATTTTCTTGAAGATAAATCGCATTAGCGGGTCGAAAAAATCGTAAGAGGCATGAACGCATCGAAAGAGCTCTTTATAATCCAATAAGCGGAACTGGTGGCGACGGCCGGCACGCGGCTCCCTAGATTCCTATTCCATTAGGTGTCGCCGCGGCGCGCAATTTGCAAATGAAAACAACTTATTGAAATTCTTTCCCAGCTCGCGTGTCGGATACTGAGCCAGAAGCATCTGCGATATTCGAGATGGTGTTAGGCTCACACAATTCTCAACCTATGCGAAGTTATCTACCAATAACTTATTTTGGAGTATTGCGCTAGATTTTATTTGTATTACATTTTTGAATAGTTTAAGGAGCATAATTTTTACCTTAAGAATATCTTTGCATTCAGCCGTTCAATTGACTATGACACTATTATATTCATAGACAAAGTAAGCCACAGTGATATGGTTAAGTGCGGCTATTTGCTCCATCATACGATCTTGTACTTGTTTCATAAACACAACAATTTGTGCTATGAAAACCTGGTCCTCCGCCTACCACATCTCTTCCCATTTAGCTTTAATCCTTTAAATATAAGTATAGAACATGTTTGACAATGTATAGATCATACAAGTCAAACATGTTAAAAGTCAGGTAGCATGTCTGATAGAAATAAAATGAAATTGGGGAGTCGCTAATGACAATATATTATATTTACATAACATTTAAAAGAGTAAACATAGATGTACTTTAATAGCCTAATAAATTAAAATTTTTAATAAGAGCATAAATATTCTATTCGAACGTTGTTTTGTGTTTTCCTTAATTAATTTTGTTGACTAGCGTTACACAAATCAATTTTATTCTTGACTAGCTACCCGTCCCGGCTTCGCACGGGTAGCAAAGCATGTATTGATTTCTTCGACATCTTCAACAATCATCGTCATATTTCAGCCGTTTACTAAAAAACCTAATGAATTATACACCTAAACGTTCCTCATTAATCACTCCGTTTATTGGTGAAAACCGTGTGAAAATCCGTTCGGTGGTTATTGAGTTTATCCCGAACAGACAGACAGACAGACGCGGCGTGGAACTTTGTTTTATAATATGTAGTGATACATTCCATTTAATATCTATGAATCATCCATCCTATTACAAAGATTTCTGTTTTGTAAAATTAAGCACAGGCACAAGACGGTATGATCAGAATTCTATTCTACGTACCACATGTAAAAACGTCGGAACCTTATATAAATATTATAAATTTTAACTTAACAATGTATTTAATTTAGATGCATGCAAGTTAAAAAAAATTAAATGACTTAGTTGTGACATGTATGCATTTGGTTGGTAAGCCTATAAATAAATAAATATTTAAAACAGGTTGGTGCATTAAACAGATCAGTCATAGTTGTATGAATAATACAATAGGAACTTTCTGTGTCATTTTGTGGTCAGTATGTATTTCAACAGAAACCCGAGTTCAAAAATATGGCACAAAGTAAAAGTGTAAAAAGCCACGACAGTTACAAGCTGCAATACTTTTGTAAATTAAAGAATGCCTATGTCAAGCGTAAAAATTATCCAAGTAACCATATAATTCGTCAAGTCGGAAACCTATTACGCCCAAACTATGTACGAGAAGGCTTAAAAAGGCAAAAAGAGGGCCGCCGCCGTCCAATCATGTGCGGTATTTTGCATAAATTACAGTGCACCAGTGAACGGGTTGGATTTTTGAAAAAATAAACGGGCGTAAAATAAGCATTCAGCGGCCGAATGCAAATAGCGCCATTATATGCTAATACGATGTGCGTAATCCCTACCGTTTGTTTCGTGCTTGTATAACAGGCCTTCCCGAATACACATTCCAGAAATAGCAACCCAACTTCCTAAACCCCCTTCATACTGTTTGTATGTAATTCAGTACATGACGACAGATATCTGAATTGTACGTGGTAGATAACACAGAGTAAATAAATATTGAACAATTGATACGAAATATTCATTAGGATGATATAAGGTACAACGAAGATTTACAGGAGACAGCTGATATCAATCTGTTTTAGGTTTGTATTGCCTTATTATCTTTGTATTTTATAAGTTCATGCTTCCCATCACAATATACGAATGTGGTGTTACTTATTGAAAACATTAGTTTTAGTTTAAAAAAAATGGTTTTTATTGCCTTGTTTTTTTTTATAGGCTTTACCTCCATTTGCAATCTCACCTCCGTCTCACATCTGTCTGTACTATATTCAACATAAGCAATTTTGTTTTTATAAAGAAACAATGAAAGGAGGTCGTTAAGTCAAAATTACCAAGCGTCTAGAGTCTAGACAAAGGTGACTTAACCGTAATTCCACCTGTGTCCAGCAATCACGTTAATATAGTGATCAAATAGGCAAAGAAGTACCTCTCTCGCTTAGAGATCTGATCTATACGCGATAATATATCGAGGGGTTAGAAATTCAGAAGACCTATTAAAATAACTGACAGAATTATCATTGCTATGCAACCTAGTATGACGGGAAAGCCACTTATTAATTTTATTAAGTGTGCAGTGAGTGGTGCAGAAATTAGTATTTCATTTCGCTATGTTAAAGTTGTGGTATTAGCCGTAGCACTTCTGAGAGCAGGATCGCCGCAACAGGGCGAAATTAACCCGAATAAAACCCATATAAAACGACAGCCATTATATTTAGCATTAAGACATTGGGTGTACTCGAAAACCCTTGGAAAATATACGTGCATGCTCCGAGGATACCCAGTCGACAGTCGTAAAACAGTTATAATAGGCGCAGTGCGGAAATACAGCTTTATGGGGTCCCTGAAACACGTAATATGCGCACTGAATCGATTATCGTATGGTTATTCTGGTATTTAAGACAGATAACGACACAAAAAAATATTTGTGAAATAAAAAACGAGGTACATATTAACATTACAAGCATTGATCAAATATATTGTCTATGCAAAGATATTTATTAAAAATAGCTATTAGGCATTCAATGAATCTTGGGACAAAAGGTCACAACTTTCTGCGGTAGAAAAACTGCGTTGCAACACTTGTTTTTTTTTTTATATATTATGTTTTTGATGGGATTACTTACACATATGTCGCAGGCAACTAGGCTTAATTAACCTTTCAGTTAACAAACTATCCTTTTTCGGTCGGTCGGTGGCAAACAAGCATGCGGCCCGCCGGATGGTAAGCAGTTACTCTAGCCTATAGACGCTTGCAATTCCGACCGTTGCCGACCCTTTAAAAACCTTTACATTCCTTTCTTGAAGAACCCCATACCCATACACCATATATGTAGACCCTCGGGAAAACCTCGAGCCCATTCCACAGCCGGAGTGTTCGCGGGAGGAAGTTCCTCTGGAACCGTACCGTGAGCGACCAATGTTGCGGTGGTAGAATGCAGCCGTGGGCATCATGTCAAACAGTTCCTCAAAGCACAACCCATTATACAAGCGGTAAAACTTAAGCTTAAGGGTTCAATACTGCTTGTACGAGGGGTGATCAAAAAGTAATGATAAACGGGTATTTCTAATAAAGATAAAAATCCAAAAAAAATTGTTTTCACTTCTTCGGTCCTTCACTACTTCCCACCTAAAAAATTGTATAAATAGGACATCATTTGGAGGAGCTACATTCATTTGAATACCAGCAGTCGGAGCGACAACACGAAAATGGAGAAACACGAAGTGAGATGCGTCATCAAGTACCTCTGTTTGAAAAAAATGTCTACCAAAGAGATACACGCTGATTTGGTGGAGACACTGGGGGACTCTGCTCCTCCATATTCTACGGTGGCACGGTGGTGCAAAGAGTTTAAGCTGGGTAGAACATCCACAGAAGATGAACATCGCGAGGGACGCCCAACCTCGTCCCTCACTGAGGAAATCGTGAAAAAAGTCGAAGATATCGTATTAGCAGACCGAAGAGTAACCATCAGACATTTAGCTGAGGTCACAGGGATCTCATATGGCAGCATCCAAAGCATTTTGACCGGCAAAATGAATATGAAGAAGGTCTCCGCGCGTTGGGTACCGAGAATGTTAACGGACGAACAAAAGAAAAAGCGAGTTGACATTTCAAGAGCCAATCTTGCAAAGTTCCAGGCTGACCAAGAAAATTTTTTGTCTCGATTTGTGACCATGGACGAAACATGGATCCATCATTTTGATCCTGAGACCAAACAACAATCGATGACTTGGAAAAGGCCATCCTCACCGACGCCGAAGAAGTTCAAAGTCTCGAGCTCGGCGGGCAAGGTTATGGCGTCCGTTTTTTGGGATGCTGAGGGAATCATAATGGTTGATTACCTGGAAAAGGGAGCTACTATAACGGGCTCCTACTACGCTGATCAAATAAGACGACTGCGAGAAGCCATAAAGGAAAAAAGACGGGGCAAACTCCGAGCGAAAGTCCTGTTTCATCAGGACAACGCACCTGCACACAAAGCCGAAGTTGCGACGGCTGCCATTCGAGAAGCAGGCTTCGAACTGGTCGAACACCCACCCTATTCTCCAGATTTAGCCCCCAGCGACTTTTATTTGTTTCCTCGGCTCAAGGAACACCTCAGGGGCAAGAAATTTGAGGATGATAGCGAGGTTATGGCTGCTGTAGAGGCATTTTGGGAGAGCCAAGATAAAGATTTTTTTTTAAAGGGTATTTTAGGCTTAGAGAAACGTTGGACTAAATGTATCGACTTGTTAGGAGACTATGTAGAAAAATAAATTAAATTTAAACTAGAATCGTTGTTTTATTATACTCATTATCATTACTTTTTGATCGCCCCTCGTATGTATAGTTATTCAATGAAACAGCTCGGCAAATGTCTTGGATCGTTAATATTTAACTACTTGCCTAGCCTAGACATTTAAATTTAGTTCCACGTTCTGTCACTCGGCGCTAAAACATACACTATGAATTTGGCGTCGGCAAGCAACAATTCAACTGATATATTCCTCACAGTTAAAATACTTTCATGAAATAAAAATGATGTTATGAAAGAGTGTAGTAGTAATAATAATGTGAAAGCACTGATTCGAGCAGTGTGAATTTTAAAAAGTTTGATCGAAAACTAATTGAATATGAAAAAGAGTATCAAGGTAAGCTTGTTTTGCTTTTATTCGTAATCTATTGGTGTGAGTTTTTTTTCGTAATAACTTAACAACGAAGAGCAACCTAGGATCTGATCGAAAAGCTTGGACATAGTATCCAATTTCTTTAAGAGATGCTGTGGCCGCTTCTCGCTGGCCAGGGTTACAAAAGTTGTTTGTAGTTGCTGCTGTGACTGCTGAATATCTGTCATAATAATAGAAGTTAGTACTTGTTTTTAAAACAAACTCCTTTTAGATTCAAGTGTCAGCGAAGTTTAACTTGCTTTTTAATAGTTACTAGCAGCGCCCCGCGCTTTCACCCGCGTAAGTCCCGATTCCGTAGGAATATCGGGATAAAAAGTAGCCTATATGTTAATCTAGATCTCCAGCTATCTACATACCATCCAGTTTCATCTCAATCTGTTCAGTAGTTTTGGCGTGAAAGAGTAACAAACATCCATACATTCATACATCCATACATTTTCACAAACTTTCACGTTTATAATATTAGTAGGATGTACTTTGTTATTAAGTTACTGTATTTGATTTAATGATTACTTTCGTTAACTGAAAGGCTAACTAAGCTAGTTGGCGGCGACACATGAACTGTGTGATAAATCTAAGAGATAACTATATCACTTGCTTGTATATAATGGACGAGTGAGAGACGTGTGACGACTGTGAAAGCGCTTGTAAATTTTCACAGCAGATTTTTTTTTCAATAACCCTTCGCAGTCCGCGTGTGCGGCGCGTGTCTGCGGTGCCAAAGCACGTCTTGAACGATCAGAAGGGAGCCGAGTCAGTCGCGTGTGCATAATGTAGGGCCGAGTGCCGGCGGCGTCCCCCGCGGCGCCGGCGTCAACGACCCGAGCGAGTCAAGGACGCGCGGCGCCCGCCCAGTGACAGCGACGCGCCGCGGACGAAACACCGATAAAACCGCTGTTATCTGAACGTAATAGCTTACATGTAGCCAATGATAAATTTAATATTCACATAAAAAGTTGTGAATTATAGAAACATTGAACATTTTCCAATATTATGTCAATGTGGTCGACAGAAATGTTTTATTAATTAATAATTACATTTACAACTTATTAACATTCATGCAATGAAACATGGCTCTCACAAAACAACAGGAAAATCAAGTTGCGAAAGTTTAAAAACAGGCAAGTTACTAATATTAAACATTTTTTATATTTTGTTGGTAATGAACAAAAAAATAGTATATTAATAGACAATGGTCACATTTTGCTCCTTTTTTATGGGATAGGGTTAGGGCATCCGGTAACCTCATATACTCGGCGAAACACAACACAATAATTGCTTTACTGCCGGTTTTCTGTGAGGTCGTGGTATCACTGCGGTCGAGCCGGCAGATACATGCCGAAGCCTGGCTCTCCCACTTAACATTTATTTATTTATTATACATGCCAGTAAATGATTTGATAATATATTTTGATTTGATATTCGAGGAAAAGTTATTTACACTCGCAACAGACACAAAAGTTATTTTAATACGATCTGTTGGCTCCGATTGATTGTAATCCGCCACCAATTGAAATCTTTTTAACACGTTTTTATTAGCTTCACTTGTAAGTAAACAATATGTAAACAAATTTTGGAAGTCAATTTTAACCATTTTTTTGGCATGTTATGCACTTTACATGGAAATCGTGTATATATAATAAGTTGAATAAACAAAAGAAATTGCGTATGCATCTTCGTATTTGAATGTAAGAGTGCTCAGAATAAACTCTTTGACAGTTTAACAAAGGGATTGTTCATTTTCTACACTAAACTTTATTTAAGTTTATACATTGCAAGGTTAACTCTCAAATTATTACCAACAATGTTGCATTCTGGTAACATAATTTTATTGGTCTACTTTCGTGGTTAACGCTTTAAGATTTCTTGTATATACTATACCTAACTATTACCAGGCCAGGTCCAGTCCGCACTTATGATTTAAAGCTACAAGTAGGTACGCGGCGGGCTCGACTAATCGTGCCAAAAATTCAAAGGATTGTTGCGCGCCAGCCCGATCGCTCGTTAGTTCGATGCTCACTCGAGCACAGTAGCTCGAGTGCTCGAGCGCTGCGTCGCGTCATCCGTTAGTATTTAGACTAGCCATGGTTTATTTTTTCACAAAAGAAAAATAGAGTAATAGGACTGATAATTAAATATTCTATATTAATTAATTTTTTAAAAAAGACAACCCTAACGTCGTTGCGTCATCAGAACATAAGAGTTACGCGATAGAAAAAGAGACAACTTCCAGGTGAAATTTTATTTATTTATTTATTTACACTTTATGCACATTTGGTACATAGGCGGACTTAATGCCTAAGGCATTAAGTAAGAAATTAATTGTAGGTGATTGGCGCTGTGCGACCTTATTGCAACTTTATTGTGTCGCAGCAAGAGTCGCTATGATTTTGCGGAATGAAACTGCTGTACCTGTACTATTAGGTATTCTGTGCTATTACTACTAATAGGTACTATTACTAGATTAAAAACGGAAACAGGCTGTCAGGCACGGTCTTCTGTCCAATAATCTTGCAATGAATGTTTTTTTTTTGACATAGTGGTTGTATAATATATATTATGCTGGCTTTTTTTAGGCCTGTTGGGTGAAAATATTAAACTTTTCCGTTGGGCGCCAAAGGTAATTGTGGCCCAAGGTTCAAAACGTAATACCAACATTACAATGTAAACACCTTCATTTAATTTTGTTCATTCAGAGCACTTTACATGTATTCTGGTTACCCTGAATGCCATTTACTACCTATGTACTTATCTATTTTTGAATAACCTAAAATAAAAGAGCACTATATCTAATAGACACTTGGCTGTA
The DNA here is from genome assembly GCA_963859945.1 of Euplagia quadripunctaria. NCBI lineage: Eukaryota > Metazoa > Arthropoda > Insecta > Lepidoptera > Erebidae > Euplagia > Euplagia quadripunctaria. The sequence continues at coordinate 6,396,224 of OY982573.1, forward strand.
AATATCAAAAGAAGAAGAAAGAAAAAATCGGTGTTGAAATAATAGAGTAAGATCCGAGAGCAGCCCAACCTTACTTATTTTCTGACGAACAAAATGTCTCGTTGGAAGTAAGTATTAGTAGAGACACCAAAAGTTTGCATATCTGCTAACTTAGGCCGGCAATTTTTAGATACCAGGTACTAAAGTAACATAAAATTGCTTGTCACTTTTCTTAACATCATTAAAAACTTATTATTGATATTGCTAGACAGTTACCGTCTGCGGTTATTTACGCATTGCGGTTATTTATTGCAAGGGACTCGAGTATACTCGAGTCCCTTGCAATAAAAACATCTAAATGTTCTTTTTTTGATAAAATATTGTCACTAATTATCTAATTGCACTAAAATAAAACAAAAATGTAGTACAATCATTTTGACTAAGTTTTTTGAGTCAAATACCCCTGTGTGCGCCGTCCCAAGCTAGCAGGTATGCATAACTTTAGAATTCGTCAGAAAATAAGTCTCGTCTGGCGTCCTTGGGATCTTGGTCTTTAACGTACAAACAAGCAAAACGTTTTAAGTCTTATACCTTAAAAGGACCCGTTTAGTGATGAAAAGCTATACATATATTCCTAGTGCGGGCTTTGTTAAAATGAAACAAACAAACAATTCTCAAGTTCCATTGCAGATAAGAAAAAATATGATTTAAGGTTGATAATATTTAGCTACTTGATAGCTGTTTGTCACTATTTCTTAGTTGTTCCGATAATTAAAGTTGTTCAGAATCATGGACTAGAGTTGTTCTACAAAATTTAAATACTGACTAAAGTATACCCAAAAAGCATGTTCAAAAGTTAAAACTACTAACTAGTCATCATCTGCCTCCCTTTTTCCTAATTTTATTTTAAAACTACTAACTAGTTCCCCGATTAAATTACCTTTACTAAATATAATTTGGATTGTAATACATCAAAGGATCTACTTTAAGTCCAATTTATACCAATAAAGTGGGAAAGGTCAGCAATAGTTTTTTTGCCAGTCACGCAGAAAGTGTGAATACTGCGGAGTGTGACAAGTGAGGGCCAATTTAGGTCGGCTGCGAGTGTTTGCAAACTGGGCAGTCCAGCCCCACTTATTCGCCGTGAGCATTTACACACAGAAGATTTTGAGCCGTTACTTAAACAAGTATTAAGTTTCTTGATGTGTGTTTTCTTTCTTTTAATTTGTTTAGAAACGTATGAAAGAGAAAATTAAATAATTTAGGATCAATGACTACAAATTTACAGCCATGGGTATTCCCTAGCAGTCCTTAGCGTGTTGCAACAATTAATTAATGCAGATGCTAAGTTGAAAGTTTAATACTTACTAAAAATCATCATAGCCGTAGGGCGTCCTCTGTAGAACATGGCCTATGTTCATTTGATCACGACCATTTTTTTTTTCTATTCGTTTACTAATGTTTTTAAACCCTCTTTGGCAGTATTAAAACGCGAACAAAAAAGTTATCTAATATCCCCTTTTTTATAGCAATTAACAGCCGCGTTAGTTTACACCAAGATAAAATAGAGAGAGAAGCCCTTGTGTGCAATGAATATCGAATTACACAAAACCGTGGCATGCTTCCGTATTTTAGTGATGATAAACGATACTACGCTACAAGTCCAATGTTTCTCAACAAACAACATTGCAGTGTGTCTCGTTTTGGTCATTTAGATAGATAAACTCTTTATTGTACAAAACATACGAAATTATACAAGACTGTATATACATAATCTTACAAACTATAAACGTTGTTACAATTGGCGGCCTTATCGCGTTCTGCGATCTCTTCCAGGCAACCATTGGATAGAAAGAGAGTTTACGTATGGCAAGAGGAGGATTTAGTCATGAAGTCATCAGTGGTGGCAACGGTAGTTTAGGCCATGGCGTCGGACTCGCGATCAAGTGGTTGCGAGTTCGTTTGCGCTACCAAAGAAAAAATCTTTTGTGTTAGAGAAGTAGACTTAGTGTCATAAAACGGTTATAAAAATACGTTTGTCTATGTAGATAGACAAATGTATTTTTGTCACAAATGACTATTTATTAGATTTAATTTTTGAATTAAAAAAATATAGCTTCCCTAGGGATACTTGTGCTGCTTTCCTAACATATTTAATGCTACACATACCTTATAACATATAATTTTATCCAATACTTAAAGTACTAAAGCTTTTAAAGAAACTGATTTAATTGTGGAGGAAATCATTTCTGGACCAAGTCATTAAACAGTGCACTATTTATAATACCCGGGCAATATGAATAATTACAAATCGGCCAATGTAGTTAATATTTATTTAAACTTCATTATTTATCTGCATTGTATACATTGTCTGCATTGCATGCATGAATATTGCTACATAACTGTTTGGCAATGTGATAATTAACGTACAGTAGGCAGGTCGCTAGGACCAAGAACAAATATGAAATCATTTACAAATACGCCCTGCTACAGAACGTCGTGGTTTTCGTATTCAGTTAAGAAATATAAGTTAATAAAGACAGACGGTTTATCCTAACTAATATTATAAATGCGAATGTAGATTTGTTTTTGTTTGCCTTTTCGCGTTACGTTGTCAGGGGTACACAAAAGGAGATACGGTATCTCTTATCTAGATAAAAATGTACTAATCCCTAGTCAGCTTTGTCAAAATCTACATTAACACGTTCAAACCGCGGGCAAACGGCGGGTTACTTGTTTATATTTCCTAAGTTAAAACTAATACGAAAATAACAACAAACCATTCAACTCACCTACCTTTGTTTTTGTTATCATTACAAGAATTAAATAAAACACATATTTTTATTACTTTGCCCAATAGGTGGAGGACATCTTCAATCGTTTTTATCATATTGGCCAATCAAATTGGGCATTTTTGAAACTATCTGTACATTTCGAATAATGCCATATTAATCAACTGGTCCATAATATATGTATACTAATCTGCGCGAGAGCTTTCATTGCGAGATGCAGGTTTAGTAATTACTATGTAGTGTGGCTTGTCTTAGCTAAATGACATTGAAGTATGTTTTGCTGTTATGCAAGCCGCCATATATATATCTAGTGGTTGAAAATTGGACCTTCTGCACCTTATGCGACCACTTGTGTTTGCACATGTTTTTCCCATAATTTAGGAATCTCTGTTGTAAGTATTCAGGAATTTATTCTCTAGCCATTTGGACATATGAATTATATTTTACAGGGGCGCCGGTAATTATATATTTACGAATTTCATCTAGTTTTATGACTATCCAACTAATTGTTCCTATGTTGAGAAATTATGGCGTAGTTGGTAGCATTATAGGTCTTCACGGTTGTACTTTAGTTATCGAACGTGTCGTGACGTGCAAGTATTGTATTCATATAAATTTCACTTATGTAACACAGTGATGTATTAAATCAGTACTTTCTGTTTCTTCTCTTTTTATTCCATTGTTCATATTTTTAATCGTCCACTCAATCAGTGTCTTATCGCTGTTTGTTAGTAAGCAATAAAAACGATCTCGAAACCAGAAATAGAAGCCGAATATAATACTTAGTTGTGACAAAGAGATATTTTATATAAAAACATATTTAATTGGTCTATATTTTAAGTATATAAGGTATAAAACAGAGAGAATACTTAACAATGACTACAGTGAATTTTCTTGTAGTTTACAAATGTTTTCCTTTTTTATATTATAGGGGGCAAACAAGTTTTTCTTGTTTAAGAAAATAATATAATTTCCTGATTTTAGTTTCAGCCTTTGTAAAATCTATCTAATAACTTTAAACGAGCAATTCTTGCATTCAATAGTTGTATTTAATACTAGCACTACTGTACATATTTATATATTTTGCGGCGGAACCCTAACTCTTTTTCCAAAATAAAAGTAGCCAAGTTACTCCTTATAACACCAGCTGCCAGTGAAAGTCCCGTGGAAATCGGTCCGGAAATTAGCCGGAACAAACAGACAGACAAAAAATTTTAAAAATGATTTTTAGGCATAGGTATCGTGGAAATAACTGTATGAGCTTAAAAAAACTATTATTTTGACTTTACAAACACACTTCAATTTTTTTTATTTGTACCTATTGATAATATACATTTTGTGTATCTCGGCTCTATTTAGATCTAATTTAGTATTTAGTTTCTGCGTTTACATATATATTATATGCAGGTATCGTTACTGAAAAAACGATCGCTCAGCTATTATCTCAATAATAGGCTTTAACCGTATGTTCTGCAATAAATGCTCAATGCTTAGTCAAGAAACTTAAGGAACTAATTTGCTTATAAACTATACAACTAAGCATTTTCATTGCATGCTCAAATCATCATATCAAAAGTGTCAAAACATATATTTACAATCAGTTTTAAAACTCATAAAACGAGATTGAAGCCCTAAACAACAATAGGTGAAGCGCATTGAGTCAATTGTGGACCGTAACAATAATAAAATACGTCAATTCAACAAGATGGTAGGGACAACGCAACAACTTTAAGAAGGACATTGCCTCCTGTCGTTGTCTAAGCGAGAGATCCGAGATAGAACATAACATAAGATAGAGACAAGGAGACGAAGTGCATGAGTCCAGTCTCGCTAAGTACTCATTGAATACAGATTGTCAGGCCGCAATCACCTCCACTGTAATTGTTCCTGTACGTGGTTGTAAGGTATGATTTTGATTAAATTATTTGTTGTTTGTCATCTATTCCCAACAAATTATAACACTTCCAAAGGTAATATCAACTTGGAAGTAGTTACTTTTGCATGCAATGACATCAGTATGTGCAACAATTGTTATACTTTGTAGTCACACGCTTATTTAGTCATCGTTGGAAGTACATAGCCCAGTTGTGTACGTTAACACGACGCGATTATTTTCACATAAAGACGTAATTCGAAATGATTGCGTCAATTTTGTGGAAGGGGCCGTAAGCGGTGCAATTATTTTTCAAGTTTGTTCCATTATAGTCAACTTAAAATTTCAAACGATGTCAGTGATGTCACATATATATTTAAATTGGATAAGTATTAAGTTCAGAAGGGAAACTTTAGTAAAGCATTGTCAGAGTTGGTCGTGGAAATGAACGGATGTTTATACTAAATATAATTTAAGTCTATTTTAGAGATGCCATGAATATTCGGCTTCTATTCGGTATTCGGGTGAATGTTGCGCAATATTCGGCCGAATACCAAATAATGAAAAATAACGCATATATTGGTTAAATATTATTTATTTTAGTACTTAACTAGCAACCCGCCCCGGCTTCGCACGGGTACAAATTATACCCCAAAACCTTCCTCATGAATCACTCTGTCTATTACTGAAAACCGCATGAAAATCCGTTGAGTAGTTTTTCATTTTATCGCGAACAGACAGACAGACGCGGCGGGGGACTTCGTTTTATAATCCGTAGTGATATAAGTTTTGATAAATAAAAGCAATTGGTTTGGCATTTCTTAATAATAAGACCACAGCGCTTTTCCTCATAAACCTACCAGCTTCTAAAAATAGCCTTCTACTATGTAATACCACCGGGAGACGATAGATATACTTTAGCGAATTTGAATACTGTTTTGTTGTATTATAAGAAGTATAAATATATTATAAGTATCTTAAATATGTTTTTTTCATTATTGATCTTACCAAAAAAACAAAACGAAATTTAAACGTCGTCGTAACCCTAGACCAGATGTTTGCAACGTCTGTGTATGCGATTTATGTACCTATTTACTGTAAGCAGGTTGAAAATATTCTTAAATAACTTCATACGTTAATAAATTTTCATTTATTTCAATTCTTTAATAAATAAATTGTGCGAGCGATTTGGTAATAAAATAATAATATTGTGATAGCAAGTGTGAAAATGTGACATCTTATCATCCGCTGGAATGGCGCGGAGCCAGTGTGCGACCTCTTGAACTTTAAAATTGAAATATTCCGAAAATGTTACGTAACGCTATGAACTAATTTGGAGCGACCAGTTTTATATTGGATGACGACTGTACGTAATAATGAACGAATGTTAATTGGAGTGTATGATAATATCAAGGTGCATAGGGTGATGAACTCCACCGTACTTAGAATTTATATGTTGTCGTCAGATATATTGTTAGTTCTGTTCCGCAGAATGAACATACACCTGTGTTTACTCATGGGAAGTATGAGTCAATCAATATTTTGAGGTGGTATAAATTTAGTGTGTATCTCTGTGTCTGTCTGTGGCATCATAGCTCCTAAACGGATGGCCCGATTTTGATTTAGTTTTTGTGTTTGAAAGATGATCGAGAGTGGTCTGAACTATAATTCAATAAAAACCTGTTCTGCCGTTCGAAGATCATCAGCTCTTTTCTAGTCGTTGAAGGAATTTTTGAGTCAGAGTGATTTTTTATTTAGGCTTGTTATAAACATAATGGCTGATCGGTGTTTAAATATAACCCTTTTTGCAATAACTTAGCACTTGAATGAATAAAAATATGTTTGACACACGAAAGGTAAGAAAAAATAAATTTTATTACAGGTAAGTAGTAAGTTTATACTTACTACTTACCTGTAATAATATAGCGTAACTTGTATCCCGCTAATTCAATAACCGTCGCGTCGGCCCCAATAATTCCTAAAATATGGCAATTAGTCGCGATCAAACAGAGTACTTAATATTTATTTAAATTTTACAACCGAAACCATAATTTTCGTGTACGATGGAATAAGGCGATCACGCCATTTGTAGGGTTGCCATATGTTATGGTTTCAAGAAGGTGTCTTTGTGTGGATGATCTTTTGCACAAAACCAGATGACATTGCTCTCGTATCATCTCTATGCAAATATACCCGTTCAACTCCACAAATAATTTAAATAGCAGACTTGAAGCTAACCCAATAAACTCCTGGGAAAGATAAGCCTAGAAAAAGCCATGCCTGACAAGCTTCTTTTCAGCCTAGTCCAGCAAAAGTTTACATTTTTCCAAAATTGAAGTACGTTGCAGTGTTTTCTTTAAAAAATGTTTTCTTTATGCTAGGCATAAGTAGTAGCTGGTTGTGGCAACCCTAACCATAATAGCACTGACAAGGACTCATGGTTAACGTTGGCGCCGCGATGGGGGATTTCCGACAATAGGTTTTGTATTTTACCTGCACGTGCAACTCTGTGACTATAAAAATGTTTATTAGATATTATATTATCATTGTTCTATGCTGAAAAGTGCATACATATGTAAACAAACGTATTCGTTATTATGTCTTTGCAAAACTAACTATTATTTTCTTAAACAAGAAAAATAATAAATTCATAATTGGCTAACAAAGGTTTTAAGTAACGATAAGCTTCATTACGGTAACATTTTCTTTCCCAAATGACACAATTTGGGAATTTGTAAAATTCCTAACCATATTGTGCATATTTAGTTACTGAAAATTTAAATGTTGAATACAAGGTAATATCATTGCTAACTAAGAAAAATCTCGCATTTTTGTAATCGTATAAAGCAAAATAGCATAGCATCCAAGAATGTTGTTAAGCGTAGTCATTCTCGCGTATAGTAGTAGAATGCGTCCCAATTCGTCAAGCTCCCGCGCACGTCCATGATAGATTGATAATAATAATGATCGAGCGGGGATAAAGAACTCCTAGCTTTATATCCGAGAATAGTCCAGATTACTGTGTTGGGGTGATATTTTCAAAATGTTGAAAAGATCACTGTATGTAATATCACAAAACTGGAAATTCTATTAAGTATTTTGTACATTTGTTTGCAATGTCAAGTGTACTTTTTGTTCACATTAATAATGGTTCTTCAACAATAAAAAATAATTGAGTATTGAGTGCAACAATAGCTCCAATGCGCCTGTAACACAGCTATTTACATTCTAACCCTAAAACGTGCTGATTAAAACATTCTCACCGAAACGAGTTTTGGTACATATGAGAAGATTCATCACTTCCATTCACACGGTCGCGACGCGAGCGACGCATAAACCTGTTTGGATAGAGACAGGTGTCCCATCGTCACCAGGCCTATCGTGCCATCATTTTTTTGTTTATTTCTCTTTATAATTACGGTCTTAAGCGTGCCGTCTTCGACATCGTAACTTAAACTGTTCTATAATAAATGTAACTATTAAAAATATAGTCCTTATCTCTATTAGTTAATTTCATTTCACTACAGTTCGTTTACGTATGAAATAGTGGTTACTGTTACGACTCGCGTAGATAATAAGTTGACGAAGTAACGAACGTTGTGGCCAAATTAGAAAGAACTCTTTAAGTTAATTAAATTAAAGTGGCAAGCAATAACAAACGCAGACAGTGAACATACAAGAATTGTAAACAAAAATTTGTTTGGAATCGTTCACTGATTTATAATAGTATTTGAAATTAGTTACATTTTCTACTGGCACTGCGTAGGAATTGCTAGGTGGCACGTAATTTCCCGGGGGCGGTTTGACGAACGACACATACCAGACACAAGGCATGAGCGGATAGCGACAACTTTTTATTGTAGGTACAAAAGGAACCACTAAATTTCAAGCTCTTAAGCAACAACATATTATTTGGTATTTTGAGAAGACGGTTTATCAGAAGCAACGGTTTGTGCTACTTACAGAAACGTTGTAAGGAATTCAATGTGTAACGTTGCGACGTATTCAAACTGCTGACATTGTTAAACAGACAGATGAGACGAATACGGAAACTTCGATATTATCGTGACGGGAAGGAATGTGAACACTACTCTATTTGTATGGCGAGTATCGAATTTGGGAATCCACTGTGTAAATGGAGTTTGAAAACAATCTCGCAGTTTCAGAAAACTATTCTCATAAAAAATTAAAACAGCAAAACTTTGAAGTGACTGTTATTGGAGCTTGGATCCACCAGCGAAATAACTATGAATGAATACCAGTTTTTACAAGGTTGTTCAACGTCCATCCTCTCTAATTCGAAGATAATGATTAAATTATATATGCAGCGGTAGGTCGACGGATGTTATCAAATGCGGTTTACAGAAAATATTGAAGTTGTTTGCTTATCAAGTAAACAAAGTTTGCACCATCTTACGGGCGATATACGTTTATTTATCAATGAGTAAATAATGTCTTATCATTTATCATCGACCTGTTACCTGGTAAGCACCGCCTTGACGTCGGCGGAGAGATAAGTAATGAACTAGTTTCCATGAATGATAAGATTAATTTTGGCGCCAAGTGTATTTTTTTGCTGAACCACTATGTGCGTCGTGTAAGTAAATAGCTTTAAAATGATCATCACAAATAAATATTAATGACATATCATAAACTAGAGTATAAAATCAAACACTAACAAAAAACGTAGAAAAAATGCAATGAATAATTAAATAGTATAATGGAGACCAATCAAGCAAAAATAAATGTTTTAGAAATGAAAAGATTACAATTGTAGCAGTTGGACATGTTAGTAGACTGTCTCACGAGTATGCACCAATTTTGTAGCAGAGTAGCAGCAGTGGCCATACCACTTAAGTAGAAAAGTAAAATAAAAAGTGATTAAAAAGTTATAAGCTCCGTAAAACCACTTGTCTGGGTATGTATACACAGTTCACCAAACATTCGCTCCGTTGCCCCTATATTTGACCTCATTACGAGTCTATTATTTAGTACCGACCAGGTATAAATACGAAAGTATAAACATTGACAGTATTTTTAATTTCTAATATGTCATTCTTTTAGTCTACATCGCGTCATCCCTCTCCTCTTTCATCATAGGGTTTCGTAGCAAAATGGCAAAAAGGAACCCTTACAATTTCATCCGGTCCATCTGTCTATCCGTCCATATGTCACAACGATTGACTAGCAGACTAGTTACAGTATAAGGACATGGAACCATTGTCAACCTCAGGTGAGAGATATTTTGGTCACGATCAGTGTAAAGTTTTAAGTGTCGACTACCGTACTTTGAAGATCCAGTTAATGGTAACTTATGATGACAAATAGGAAACAAAATATCTTGTACCATCGTAAGATTACTAATATTTTTTACAGCTAATTGTCGTATCTCATTCATATAAAGTGTTTCCAAGAACGTTTTAGGCAGTTTATTTTGGAGCAATCTATTTGGGATATGAATAACCGGATAACCGTGTTAAACAGAAATCATGTCTACTGTAACGAGTTTAAGAATATACCAACCAGTATATACCTGAACCAATGCCTGACTGAACTCTGAACTGATTTAATAATTATAACTATATAAGTTATAATAATAATAGTAACTTTTTTTTTTTCTCTCTCACACAGATATAATATATGGTTACAACTAACAACTCTTAATCTAGTTGTTAAATTATATTACAGATGAGGTTATCATTGTGGATAATATGATTCATCACCAAAAACCATTGAGATTTTTATTATTTATACTTACATTTAGTTAGTTTATCAGGCCCCATTTTCATGTACTTAATGTATTCATGTAACTTATTTTGAGTCGGCGCCAAACAACTGATTAATTATCTAAATTTTATATCTACCTACGTAGAAAAGGACATGGCTATACGTAGGTAATTAATAATTTTATTATTTGGCGCCGACTCAACATAAGTTTATATAAAATTTGATAGTTTATGTAAATAAGCTCAAGACTTAAGAGGTTTATTTATTTATGGCTTTTTAGTTATTTCGTCGGTTTAATTTTTTGTTAAAAAGATTTTTATTAGATGATTTTTTTTTCATCATCAGCTCAGCTACATGATATGATGATTTCTGAACGCAAATACCTAATAAAGTAATGAAAAGTAAACAGAAACACTATTCGTTCCTCCAGTTTTCGAGGGTTTCTCTCAATTTTATCAGGATCCCATCATCAGATCCTGACTTCCTTGTCCCATGACCACCCTTGAAGTATACCCTATTTAACAAAAAAAAGAATAATCAAAATGGGTTCATAAATAACGGAGAGGGCTGAACAAACCTAAAAAAAAATATATACATACGGTCGAATTGAGAACCTCCTTTTTTTTCGTCGGTTAATAAGTATCAAATTTCGCCAGAGAATTCATTACCGCCGTATAGAACAAACTTTGGAAAGTTAACGGATTTTCTTTGTTTTTATTTATTGTTCTGTTAATACGCGAGTCTTTTTGGTCCGTAACCTTTTGTACACGTTACCTACTTTTTTGTATGATAGGACTTCACGGTTAGTACTTTGTAATTACATAAAATATATAATTCAAGGATATATTCCGGCTTTCAGCAACATAAAATGAAAAAGTGCAAGGTCAATCGAAGTTTCCGAAACGACAAAGGAAAACTTTAATAATTAATTTATTTAAAATAAATTTATTTCTCAACGTAGTTTCCTTCTACCTCGATGCATTTAGTCCAGTGCTTCTCCAAAGCCGTTACACCAGTTTTGATAAAATGTTTTCTCCAATCCCTCAAAATACTTGTCTACGGCAACAATGACTTCATCATTTGATGAAAATCTCTGGTCACCTAACCATTTCTTCAGGTTTGGGAATAAGTGGAAGTCGCACGGGGCCAGGTCTGGGGAACAGTGTGGATGCGGTAGCAATTCGAACCGCAATTCATGGAGTTTGGCGACTGCAACCATTGACGTGTGTACATGCGTGTTGTCATGGTGGAACAAAACCTTTTTCTTGGCCAAATGAGGTCGTTTCTTTCGGATTTCTTCATTTCATTTTTGCAGCAAGCTTGTGTAGTACTCTTCATTTATTGTTTTTCCATTTTGCAGATAATCCACTAAAATAATCCCTCGAGCATTCTAAATAACAGTCGCCATCATTTTGCCGGCCGACAAAACCGTTTTTGCTTTCTTCGGCGCAGATTTTCCGCTCTCAGTCCACTGCTTAGATTGTTCTTTTGTTTCATTAGTATAATGATACTGTAACATAACGCCAACTCGTTAGGATCTCGCATAAACAGCACCAAACCCTCCGATGAATCGTCCACTCGACGTTGCTTTTGGTCGACAGTGAGCAAACGCGGCACCCATCACGCGCAAAACATTTTAATTCACAAATGTTGGTGTAACTTCCTATTTTCGAAAAGATGTCAGAATTAATAAATTTTTGTAATACTGTTTTTTTTGCGTACCTTTTTTTTAAGTTCGTCGTTTCGGCCAGTTATCAATCAGCCCAGGTGTGCAACTGCTACAGTACTGATTGCTGAGATCGAAACTAAAAATTAGGTAATCAGCTATAGTCTGAAATGGCAAAGGTCAGATAAGGTAGGTATTGAGGAATTTGTTAGGAAACTTAAAAGTTTAATGTTCAGTTTTAACCCTTTCAAATAAATAACATTGAATATGCAACAATGTATTCCAACAATAAGTAAAACTGTAGTAGTTGGCAGGTTTTACACAACCCAGACGGACGCCAGTAATCCACTTAGTGATTATTTTATAATGTCTACTTCTGTAATCAACAAGATTAAACTTCAATGTTCGCCCGAGTCCAGTGGCAATGTGACGAGGAAACAAGGAGTGGCGCTAGACGATAAAAATGAGTCACGATCCTCAATAATGTATGTATTATTATATCAACGCGGCATGCGAGATAAAACAATTGGAATTATCCTTAAAGGAATTTCGATATCGCGATATTGAGATAAAGCATTATGGCAACAGGTCGTCGTCAACTGTTATTTTGTCTGTTTATCAACAAGCGATTACATTTTAATATAGAAAATTCCTAAGTATACCTACAGCCGTACGGCTCATTACCACAATACCACGGCACCTTATCACAATGATAACGACGACGTGACAGCAAAAAGATATCAATAAATCTAAAGACGAGATCTTTGTCTAGGAGTTTATTAACAAAGACAAAGCAAAGTGATATGCTGTAATCAATTTTGAGATATTTGTTTGCATTTTGAACTAAAGGCTTGTTTGTCAAATCCAAATGAAAGTTATACAGTTACCTGCTTAGTTTAAATTATAAGGGGTCGAGACTTACTATATATTATTATAGATAGAGATTATGTGATATAACGACAAATTAACTACTTTCGGATTTTTTACTTTACTTGTGCTGTCAGACCTTGCTTCTTACCAAATTACATGATTCTAGGTCAATCGGAAGTACCCTATAGGTTTTGATTTACGAAATGTTCAAATTTGTTAAAATCTAAGGCTTTAAACGCCCTTTCTTTTGATTGCGTGGACTTAAGAGCTTGATTTTTTTTTCCAGCTTTAAGGGACCGCTGACAAGCATTTGATGTTAATTTAACTTTATGCCTCCACGGGTTGCTGAGGAAAAGGGTCTTGATAGGCACACAGACAGACAGACAGATATAACAGATTAACAACTTCCGGATTTTTTCCTTTACTTGTGCTGTGGGACCTTGCTTCTTACCAAATTTCATGATTCTAGGTCAATGGGAAGTACCCTATACAGCTTTAAGGGACCGCAACAATAAAGTGATCCTATAAGGGTTAATTTTTGTCCTTTTGAGGAACGGTACTCTAAATATCTTTAGTTTAAAACCTAAAGAAAGCCGTTGCTATTTATTTTACAACCTGCATGTGAGTTAACCGTAAATCAAAATTTTAACATGCCCTTTCATAGGAAGCAAGCTATTAAATATTCATACGGGAAGAATTTTAGATTTTTACTTGTTAAGGCATGAGTGAGACCTTAACTAGTCGACCCTCCGAAGGTTAAAAATAATCTACATGATATGTATCTATATTTACACTTACGGCATCTGGGAAATGCGAAGAACTGAAGACATATTAAATACATACCTGAAAGAGAGAATTAATATTTAGTATTTCGTTATCTTCGTTTTATTTTCTGCTATCTTTACTGACGTAAAGAATACGATAAGTAATGTTCCTTCGAATAAAATAATAAGAAGTGTTACTTCGAAGTTTCCGTGGTAAACAGATGGCACCTTTATAGTAAGTATTACAAAAAAAAAACACTAGGTTTATTGGGAACCTTGGTGCAAGCACAATTATATGAAAAAAGACAGTGCGCAACACACGTTTTACTGTCAGGCGCGTTAGAACGTAGACCGAAGTAGAACTAGGTACATAGAAGTAAAGACTTTATCTTAGTTTCTAGATCATTATTTTTACCGCATATCGATTTTGATTTAACATAGCTCTAAGACACATTAACAAATTACACTTCTTATTGAGTTTCTGATTCAGCTGTTCCTAAATATAAACTACATATTAAGTTATAGTTATAACTTATATAATATAACATAAACTCCAACCCCTTGTTCTATGTATTAAGTTAAATATTAAATTAGTGTAGTCCTATGTACATACCTATTACTTTATACAGTATATTTAGTTGAGTTTCATTTTTCCTTTCATAGCTTCCGAGCAATCGAGGCGTTTGTGAAATATTAACACTCCTCTCCGCCTCCGTGTTCTCGTTTTGAATAAACAAGCCAAGACAGAACTGAATAGTTTTAAATATCAAAACCAACAAGTCAAAGACTTGAAAGATTATGCGACTCTTACTTACCTATGCTATTTATTACTAATAAAAGAATATCATAAGCAAAGTTTAAAATAGTCAATATTTATTTCTCATAGACAACAAGTGACTTGCATTCGGTACGTTAAATACTAGTGATGTAATATAATTCTTTACTAAAGCTAATATATTAAAAAAGAAACTCAATGGCAGATTTCTGTCCACTTCTCTATTTATATCATACTATTTTCTCCAAAATCTCCGTGTTAATCTAGAAAAGTAAATAAACATTATGTATAAAGATCATTACAAACGTCTCCCAACCCATTTGTTTTTTCTTTAGGCTGGATGATCTATATTCCTTTCGTACTCACTATTAGTGGCCGATAGTGATAGGCTTATGTGTGGTACTAAAGAAATGTAATAAATTAGCCTAATCGACTTTCTCCTTTATATTCAAGATGAAATAACAAAATTATAAATCTGCAAAAATATTAAAGGAACTCGTTTATCAATTTTTAGTTATTCCAAAAAGTATATTTCACAAATCCTTATCCTTAAAGCACCATTCATAAGCTCCAAACAGAATTATTATATTTATAATATACTTCCCTCCTTGTCAGTCTCTGAAATACCGACCGAAAGGTCAGCGATACTTTTCCTCTTAGTATCTTTCCTGTTCCACGAAATAAGTTGCAAAATTTTGGGAAATCCATAAGAAATAAGAAATTGAACTATTATATATCATTGTTTTATGAATCTACTTCTTGGTATTTTCGTTTCTACCTTCCAGTTTTCATTTAAAATCGTCTTATAGCTGATCACGATCCCTTTGATGTTATAATACATGTATATGTTTCTCAACAACATAATATTATTTCCTCATTACTTTTTCATTTGTCCAACTCAGCTAATTGACCCTTGACGTCTTCCTTCAAGAAAACATTCCAAACGCTTGTATATTTTCTCTATTGCTTTTTATTGCAAATACTTTTACATTATGCATAGAGTGTATTAGTCCCTTGACTAACTTAAAACCGCTAATCCGCTTTTTTCTGATCGCAAGAAAATTATTGTAATAACTTCTTTATATGCTTATTTTGTTTATCCGGTGCAGTGGGATCTTATACGTCGGTGTTCTAGAGGGACATTAATAATGCATCGTTTGAGGTTTACCGTTCAAAGGTCATGTTTGGGCCAGACAAATCTCCATTAAAAGCGAGTCAGCTAAAGGTCACGTTTTTGGTTTTCAACCCATATAATTACGACTTGATCCTATGTTCTCGACCGCTGGGAAATACATTTATTTCAAATTTGAACACTATTACACAGAAAAGTTGTCACAATTTTTTTTTTTTTTTTAATAATATTGAAACATAAAACTTAAAATATTTGAAAATTCTGTACATCATAATATAAGGTCAGTTAAATTAGTTTTCGTAGGCTTTGGCTATTTGTTATATCGTGTGTGCACCAATACACCTGGTGTCGTAGCACCTGTTTTGTTTTCCTATTGCTGTGCCGCTTATGGGCACGGGTGCACAGTTGAAGGTACACACAACTAATATACGTCTATTTCACAAATAAATAACTCGATCGTTCTGAGTGAGCTTTTAAAACCGGTCCGCTCGCAGCCATTGCAATGTACAATGCACTGCATCATGACTAACTACTTAATATTTAGAACGACCCAAGTGACCCCAGCACAGTTTGCAAAATATTAACGGTTTAAAAAAATGTTGTAGACGAATTGAGGGAGGTTACCAAAATCGCGTTTTACTTCTGTTAGAAAACATTATTTTTTTGGATCATATAAAGTATTTATTTAACTTTTCAAATGTGAAAAGCAATCAAAACCGGAAATTGCATGAATAAGTTGTCTGCACTATGTAGGTGTAATGAGACAACACACAGCGGCCGAAAAGTCCAATGCGTAGACAAAAGGGTCACAACATTTCTTAAACCGCAGTACGTAAAATGATAGCGAACACTCGCGCAGCCACAGTTACAATGATAATTATGTGCAGATAAACTCTCATTCATAATAAATATTTAGGCGCTCCATATGAAAGAAATGATTTTAGGTATCGACATGTCAAAGTGTTAAGAAACAGGATTGTGTTACTGTTAGTGAGGGATTTTAAAGGTTATAACTATTACAGATACCCATACCATTGCCACAAAAAAATGAAGTCGAAATATGAAAAATTTAAAAAAAATCCCGTAACTTTATGTTTCAAAATTTTATAGAAGGACCCTCTTGTACCAGGGTTGTAAATTTATATGAAGTAGTTTCATATATGTACTTTAATACAATGTAAGCTGTAACTTTTTTTTTGGAAAACGTAGTGACTATACAAGGGACGGAGTATTATGAGAAACATCAAAGAATAAAAAATAAGGGTTAATTTAATATATTCCGGACAAACTAACTTTAATACAGGCAAAAAATTAGTCTATTAAGAATATTTATGAAAATAATAGTTTCCCATAACTCAACAAAATTGGCGGAGAAATGGGCTCAGTATTGAAAATCACATAAGCGTTTTGAGGCACAGTGGCCAGGTATTGTTTATATAACTCGTTTTGTATCTTTTCGATATATATTGGTAAATCTGGAATCTAAACATTGCATTTAAAGCTATTTGCAAGTCAATAACAATATTGTCTAGCTAGCTAGCTATATATAAACATGTTTGTCCATCTAGTCAGGGCCCGTTATTTAGATCTGACAATTCTTCATTGAAGCAGACGTGTTGTAGGTAAACAGTTACAACATTGCGCTTACAAAGATCATTTACATATCTTAGCTATTGACCAGTCTAGACATTGCTGGAATTAGTGTTCAACGAACTGAAACAAGTCTGATTTACGAGACGGTTAAATCGTTGCCAAGGCACAGTCAATTTGTGAAAAAAAGCAAACGGTCAATTTTACAATGATGCGGTCAAAGCCAGACCGTTTATAGCACAGAAAACAAAATATGTTTATCAATGTTTATTTTTATTGAACTACAAGTAAATGTAGAAAATAAACCTGGTAGCGATAATGTTGTTACTGGTATCACAGCGACCTCAGCCGATTTATAGTGGCATTGCGTAAATTTTGAATAGCTCTTGTGACAGCAGTAACAGGCTGGAAATATTGCTAGTAAGGAATTGCAGTATTTTCTCTTTTTTGAGCACATTAGACGTATTTCAAGAAGAGAACTGCGACTACGTCAGAGTAGCCAATGGCAATTTGAATGATCAGGGGTATCACGTACATGTTATCGAAAATATCAGAACCTCATAATACCTTTTTTGGAGCACCAGAACCCCATATTGCGGTCGCCACAAATTGTTCGGCTAAAGTAATGTTAAAATTTTAGTTAACACAGGCTAACACGGTAAGTAGCAGGTGGGTGATATATTTAATGATGAGAATTTTAGGACAGAACAAACATTTGGTGGTATATTTTTAATGTGAACTAGCGACAGTCGTAGAGAATACTATGTTCAGTTAGCGGGTAATAACCCTTATGGAGCAAGTGCGAATATAAAGGCCATATTAATAACATCGCTGAATAATATATAAAAAAATAATAATATTGAATAAATTGTTTTTATCCAAGCAGAAATTCATAATAAATTACAATCATTTTAGGAAAATACTAGCGTCACTGGTCGTTATTAATTAACTGTATGTATGGAAAATACGTCGAGATAAGTATTTCACAGAGGAAACACAAAAACAATGCATTAACTTGTTATTATTTATGTCAATCACGTTAACATATTTACGACCTCTTTCTTGTCGTAGAAAAGGAGGTATGCACGTATTTTCCAAGAGGCATAAACAAAGATTTTAGCGGAAGCTTGTAATAAAATCCATTTCCAATGATATGGCTGTCAAATAGAATTTATTAGACGTCTCATAAGGTTTATTTGATTACGGTTAGCTACCGGAATAACATTTGACAAAAAAAAGATATTATAAAAATGATTAAAAACATAGAAGAAATAGACGGTAAATTAGAAAAACAGTAAAAGAAATCACCTATTATTATTTACCACCAACAGGACAGTTTACTTGGTGAGTCAGTAAAACTGGTGGTAATTTCTATAGTAGAGGTTAAAGAATGAGGCTGATAACTAGATATATAAAAAGTAACCAGAAGGTGAATATAACAGATTTCTGCTTAACTTGTGGAAATACCTTCACTGTACTCTACAAAGTACAAAAGACCGCTGTTAACCAGAACACTGGTACGGTTTTTCTGCTGGTGAGCAAATTTTCAGAAGTGCATAGTGGGGAGAAAGGATCGACAAAACTGACACTGGTGCAGTGTGTGCACAGGTACCCGTTTTAGGAGGCCCGTGTGCTTTCTCACAAACATTTTTATTAGTAGAATAAATAGAAAGTAAATTATTTAAAACTTTCAAGTAAGAAGATAGCCTGTACTAATTTAAGTCCGTATGTCAAGAATGATAATAATAAATATATTTATAGTGAATCAGGTAAATATCACCAGTAAACGGAACTGATAAGCCGCTGTGTACTTCACAAATAATCGCCCCCTCACAATTCTTGTTAATCAGACCGCAATGTTATCTACCAGCCCATTGGTTTTTTAGTTCTCAGAAAACATTATAACAATACGTTTAAAACGCTGAAAACATATTATTGCAATCAGGGCCGGTTGGTGGGCTATAGCTCATAAGTATTAGGATTTAAAGTTTCACAACATTTTGCGAATACTACATGGTACCTAAGAACTTAAAGGGCGGCAACAGACTTGTGACTCTTGAGTTGCAGGTGCCCATGGGCGGCGGTAGTCATTTACCATCAGGTGACCCGTCTTCTCGTTTGCCCCCAAAAAAATAAACTTCTATTTTTTATAAATTACAATTCACGGATAATTTTCTGAAGCAGAATGATGAGAGATGTTTTTTGATAATATTGATTAGTAATGAGACATGAACATTTTGTTTACAGTTTACAGCGCATGAGTGACTTATTAAGTATAGCCGCCCCTGATTGTAAGCGGGAAAATCAAAACCGACACCGACCTAAAGGTCAAAGCGCTATTTCCATTTCGTGTACTGGCCGGCAATCGCTATATTTAAAGCATTAGCTTTATATTATTACAACCTATTATTATTCGCCTGCTCCATATATCCCTTCCAAATTATCCCCACTGGTAGGGATAGTTGGATTTTTTCATCTATCTCTACCAGTAGGGATAATTGGAAATTTTCTCTAAAAATAATAAATTTTATAGATAAAAATTTCTCTTTTTAGTGTGTATGTTACGTATGTTTATGTTTTGAATTTGATTTGAGATCCCGCCTGTTCCATATATTCCATATGGAACAGGCGTAGACATAAAAATTCCAATTATTATCGGTACCGGTAGGGATAGATAAAAAACAAAAAATCCAACTATCCCTACCAGTGCGGATAATTTGGTAGGGATATATAAAACAGGCGTTATTTTGTAATATTTTTTTTTACTTAAGTTACAAAATTAACGTTTTCTTAATATATAATTCATAAAATACTGACCTTTTTGTGCCTATCCTCAACTTTATAAAACAACATACTTACCTGTTTTTATAAAAGACGTGTGTCATAAATTTGAGTAGACCCAAAAAAAAATTTCGTTTAGTCCATTTGTTCGAAACTTAAGACAATAAAATAGTTAACGCTCAAAAAGGCACTAAACGCTCGTAACCAATAGTGAAATAGCATTGCAGTTCCTTATAGAATCACATTGTGAGTGCAAGTATTGGAATACTGTCCTTCCTGCACCAGAAACATTATATGGTAATTTTCTATTACATACCGACTATGATCTGATTTGTGTTTACACGGTCGCAATTCGCCATATGCTATAAAGGAATGGCATTGCTAATTTACTCTATATTTATCATAAAGAGTAGCCTATGTTATTTTCCTTATGAAATCAGCGGTTGAGCCGTTGAAAGGTAACGGACAAATATAGTTATTTTTACACTTAAAATATTAGTTCAGATATCACACATATTTCATGTTAATAGATCGTGATGTTAATGTTCGTGGACTTTCTGAACTTCCGCGTTACCGTAGTGACTTAACTAATCACATACACAAAGTCAAAGCTCACGGGTATGTAAAAAGATAATTATGCCTGTCTACTCACAAAACGAGCTAAGACCCTCAAAGTCAATTATTTGTCTATGAGGACCATTGTTATTTGAATAAATTTAACCGAACATATTATTAGGCACAGAACATTCTACAGTCAAACATAGCTTTATTACCAGAATTAATGACTTAAGGACAGAGACGAGAGCTCTCTCGTCTCTGGCCTTAAGTAATTAATTAGCAACACAACCAATATTACTACAAACTGGCTGAAAACAATTTAAAGATTATTTTTTTTACTTAAACAAGAATTTATTTAACTTACGAGTATAACCCCTCCTTTTTTGCGATAGGAGTTAAAAATGTGCCTGTATCGTTTGTATTTCAAACTGAAGACTTAAAATTTATTTAATAATATATTAAAATTGTATAAAACCAAACTTTCTAAAGCTTTTATCAATCACATTCATCTACTTGATCAGCTGTAATTGTAAGTGTGTAGGTATAATGAGGCATCGCCAACGTCACCAGCGACGAGTGGATGACGCAAATTCATGGAATGAGAAGCTAAGCCTATATTTGCGTCCCACGCGCGACCACCGACACGTGAAACTAGACACAGGATTTGAATCGAATGACGAACCACAATTCCATCCCTTGGAATAACTCTATTACGTAAGTTCTATTTACGAATGAAAAGGTTCATTTTTCCCTTTTATTTATCATCTATAAATGGCTGTTACCTTAGAATGGTAACCCATGGCAACGCCTACGCATCTCGTGGATCGCGTGTCTCGGGATTGCTAGATATTGGACAAGGTGAAGTATTTTTAACTCGGACCTGCTATCTATTTACACCGGCAAGGCGTCCTTGAGAAGTTAAAGGTGGGCGAATGTTTAATCGTTAACGTCCCAGATGGCTTTTTATGGATGTTTGACTGGCCTGTTGGTCTAGTGGTTAGTGATCCTGACTGCTCAGCCAGAGGTCGTGGCTTCGATTCCCACCGAGGACAAATAATTGTGTAATAAGCATCATCATTTGTTCTGTGTCTGGGTGTAATTTATCTATAAAATGTATGTATTTAGAAATATACAAGTATGTTTATTAGCAGTCTGGTTACCATAGTACAGCCTGCCTAGTTTAGGATCAGACGGTCGTGTCAAGTTATTATTATTATATACCTAAATCATAACAGTTGCTGATATCTTAAATAACTCAGTAAAGTTCATTCTTGAACAAATATCAACTACTACGTAAAAAAAAATTCTCTAAATGTAGTGAGGAGAGAGCCATTATCCTTGTTTACAACTCAACAGGTGTACATACGCTTAAAATCTTTTGCGAAAATTGAAAAACAAACCACAGGTATGCGTTTTATTACAACAGACATTTTGAAATGTTAACGAAATTGCTACACAACTAAATTCAAGGTATTCAAGAGATTCGAAGTAAAGAAAACTTCATTCAGTATCGCAATTATGCAATATAGACACAACAAAAAGTAAGTTTCCCAGGCGCCAAAACAACCGACCACTAATTTACAGATCACCCGACAAGATGTACCATACCATACCATGCCATACCGTTTTAACGACTAGAGTTGTGAAGCTCCTGAGCGAGTGATCTAAAAGATATATATCACTCACATCAACATAATGTATCACTCACTCACACTAGCTCCGAATATAGTAGCTCAGTTCTCTAGCTCAGTGAGCTAAACCAAGGCTCGAGCTCTTGGTTTATATGTATTAAGATAAGAAAATTTATGGAAACCGTAAAGATACGAAAACTTAATTTAAAAGTGAGAGTTTCGTTTGAGCGAGAGAGGTGCAGGTGAGTGATATTTGTAACTGAGCTAAATGAGCGAGATGAGGAATTGAATCAATTGAGCTAAATGAGCTAAGCTAAGTGTGTGATATATCTCTTTACACCGAAATGATATGATATATCTTTTCAACTCAGTGACACATTTTGCGCATCACTATTAACACAATATTTTTGTTAATTCTCGGCGCCTTTACTTTTCTCGGCATACTGTCTACACTCTAAACCCTAGATTAAAACATAACAAAATACTTCACGAAATGAAACCTAATGAATCATTGAACTATTTTAATTTGCGGTACAGACTACCCGTTGGGTGTTAATCGTTACAGGAAAGAAGTAAAAATATTTCAAGTTTTAAAAGATTAAAATAATGTCGGCTGACTGAGACGGGTGTTTTCGTCGACGGCGAACAGGTAAAAACTGGCGAATCGAGAACAATCGCACTCCAACCGGCCGACCACCCAACACGGACAAACTAGGACGCGCTTTTCTTACCCGTGAACCGATCATGACAGAAAGACTATTGGAAATCGCCACCATATTTAATTATATTGTGATATATATAATATTCGTTACTTAATTGAGATATATCGTTTTTTTTTACTGGTACAGTATTAGGAAATCTGAATTCATGAAATACAATGAAACTGTTTTAGGAGCCATTTGATATTTTTTGGAAAAAAAAATGCTGGCTGTAAAAGTTTTGGTGAAGCGTATTGTTGTTATTCGTATTATAAAATGAACTATTCATTTGACGTCAATAATAACAAATTCAAAGGTTTGTTTCCGAGGATTTAAGTAGAGGAGAGTGAAAGTCAGGGAGAATAGTTTGAGAATACTCTGGTTTTAATTAACTTGCGTAAAATGAGATGGTATAGATATAATGTTTAAGATTTAAGAAAAGCTTAACTGCACGTGTATAGTAAAAAAACTTTTTAACAAAAAATTTAACCGACAAAAGAAAGGGACTGAAAAGTGAAAAATAAACTTGTTAATCTAACTAAACTCCTACAGTAATACGTCTCCTATTTTTCTACCCTTAGGGTTGAATTTTTTATTTGAAATTGAAATGGGACCAAATTAGAACCATACCCTATCCAATAAAAAAAAAGAATTATGGAAATCGGACTACCCTATAAAAAGTTATGCGTGGTCATACATAAAAAAAAATATACGGGTTAACTTGAGAACCTCCTCCGTTTTTTTGTCGGTTAAAATAAAAAGTGCATTCCGAACTTCTTAAAAATGTATTACAAAAAATTACTCTAATTTGTTGGTTTATATGTACAATTTATATGTACCATATTTATGTACCATATACGTGTATAAATATTTATCTATATATTAATACGTGAAGAGAATTCGTTGCACGCATTTTCAAGAAAATGGCGCGTACGCAGGAACGTGAAATTTGGAATACTTACTTAAATTTTTGTATAGAACTGCAGAAAGCTAAAATTACAATAGGTTACAAATTTAAAAATTCCGTGAAAACTGCTACATCAAGCTATACGCATCCCGTATATATCTTGGCCTGTCATGGTACATAAGTCTATACAACGACAGTTCAAGTTATACTGGCCAATGAAACAAACCGAATATGAATAATGGTCGAAAGTCGACCACCAGCCGATGTTTAGTATGTATAAATAAACATCAGTCAGTGTACATAAAGCGGTAATTCCGCTTCGAGTTCTTGGCCCTGCAGTAAAATATGTATTGTAAGGGGCCATCCATAAGCTACCTGATACGAATTTCGTGATTTTTGGACCCCCCGCTCGACCTTGTCACAGGTGACATTTGTGGAACCCCTCCTCCTCTGTCGTGATGTGACGTCATATAATTTAATACCCAAAAACAGAAAAGTGTGACGTAATTTATGGATGTCCTCTAATACATACATGCATCTGAATATCAAATTATAAATAATATCGTATACATTTACATCAGCATGCTCTGGTAAAACGCATTATTAATACAATATTATAATTGGCAGCTCGCATTAAAATGGAAACACACATTATCGATATCAATACCAAGAAGTGGCGCTTTAGCATTATTGCCTGTCGTTGCTGCAGTCTACACAATAATAATATGCAACTACGCGGCATGCAGACCCGCATGGTCCATAGTAAACTACACCTGTGTTCTGTATCGTCTATGGATTCAGACTTTCCCATACTGCCCCAGTCAAAAACAAACTGTTTCCATTATACAACTAAGTATTTACGCAAATATTTGTTAAAAAAAATCTTCTAAATTGCTTCTGTCAGGATAATTATTTACTACTCTATTAATTACGACAATGAGAAATAAAAGCGATGTTTACCCATTGAAATTAAACTAAGCTCATACAAGCGAAACTGTTCTTTAACGAATTCGCTTTTCAGTACCTAAGGTAACTAACTGTCTTGCTGTGCACTGATTAAGTCTGATAATGAAGTTCGCTTACGATGCCGTTTTAATTACGTTGAAAAGTATGATTGATGTATCTTAATGCATCGTCTTATTAAAAAACAAAAGTTACAGCTTTGCATTTCTTAATCGTTAGATATTTAACAAAAAAAAGCCGACTTTATCGAAATTGAGTGTGAACAAAAAACATCCTTTTTTGAAGTCCGTAAAAAAATAATACTTTTCGTATTATCGAGAAACAGTAAAGAAAATACGTAGTGTTAACCGTATAACAGATCATTATTGACCACTTAGGTCAGCGCAAACATTCTCAACAGGCCAACGCCCCACCGTGCGACTCAGTAGCGGCAGTCGAATATCGGCCCAACATAAAGATACGTAAGTCACAATACCGCATGGCATTACTGTAGATAGTCGGATCGACCACACTACACTCTGCGCTTCAATGCAGTTCCTGGAATGCATCGGTCTTCTTTGCAATATTTTTGTGTTACGGCAAGCTAATTTGGCGCACATTTTTCCTGGTAGGTACGTCGTATATCAAACAAAGTGAACTTGTGAATATAATAGCTAAGGGTTGTTGAATAGACCTTGTTTTCAATGGTTCTTCTTTTTGGCCAGGTAATAAATTGAATTGCCATGATCAGTAGAAATTTCGTGAAAGATGTTATGATCTTGATACCTGGGGGCCTCTAAAAAGGCAATGGCCATGAGGTTATTTAACCTCTCAAGCCACGCAACAAACTGTCAAAAAAAAATGAAAGCACGGGCGGGTGATGACATCGTGACATGATCGTGACGTTGTCTTACTATCTTGTAGAAAAAAAGGAATTACTCTACAACCAAGCCATATTTTACGATTCTGTAAACGGCAATAGGTTTATTGATTTATATTTTTATGATCAAGCCACAAAAATGAATAATAATGCAAACAAATTATTTATTCTAATAGTCCAAAATTTGGAAACCACGTTGTTAGCAAAATTTCATGGAATGAATGAAAATTCAAATGAATTTCAAAGAACAAGGACCTATGCTATCTAATAACGTAAATATTTGATAAAAAGACCTCAAGATGTTTATAATAACACCACATAAAACTCGACCCGGCGAAACATAAAATCAACTAGGGATGTTCCTACACATTTTAGAATTTTATCGATAGTTGTTCTTTTTGTAATGTACCTATATAGTATACTGAATAAAAATACAAACTCATAATAAAACTTTATTTACAGAATAGAACAGATCTATTGTTATAGTGTTTTGTCCTTTTGTGTTGTTGTTTTGTCATTATGTCCATCCTAAAGGTTGTCTGGAAGAGATCGCTCTTAGTGATAGGGCCGCCCGTTGTACATTAGATTAGTCAAAGTCAAAAATCATTTATTCTGCATAGACCATTAAATTTTTTTTTTGGTCTATTTACAAACATTTACCAACTTAAGTCTAAATTTAATGATATTATTGAGTAGCATAGTTGGGCGAAAAGCTCATTTGCAAGCTTCTTTATCATCTAAATAATCTTTAATCTTATAATAGCTTTTTCGGCACAATTTACTTTTAATTACATTTTTAAATTTATGAACAGTATGTAGGTACTCAAAATACTGTATCAATTTGGTGTACAATAAAGAGTTATCTATCAGATAAGTAAAAAAAAAAATCATTTATTCATTTAGGTCACAAAGGTCAAAATATCTGCCAAAACTACCACCACATTGGAAGATGAGTAGTCATCTTGAGTAAGACTGTGAGATGAACAGTGTTCAAAGAAACTCCGGCTACTCTTTTCAATTGCCATTATTTGATTACAATTAGTAATATTAATAATAATGTTTATTAATTTAAAAAAGTACAATGTAACTTTAACAATTTATACATATATCTCACATACTGGTTGCCTGAGCCTGTGCCTCAGGCTGTATTAGCACTTTAAAACAAACACTCGAAACACTCTTCCATGCTTTCATTAAATACCTATCACAATACTCTTCGTCACCGCTTTCCTCCTCGTCGTCGGTGTACAGCAGGTCGAGGAAGCTCTGCGGCGCCTCCCCATCAACTCGCCAACCTTTTGACATACTATGTAAAAAAAAAAGTTGCAATAATATATAGCCATTCATTACTAGTACCAGCTGTATCCACATGTTTTTATTTTCTAAAAAACATAATTAGAAATTTTCATAAACAGTCGATGAACATAACAATATCGACAAAACAGAAATATCGTGAACTCACTATTCAAAACATCTGCAACAAATACTTCAGAGAAATTTAGACCTTATGACCGTAAAAATAAATACAAAAATGGCGTGGTTAACTAAACTGCCAATTTATAACGGTTTCCCACCAAATTTGTCTAGCTATTATTACACTGAAATATATAATTACGTACATAATCGTTCTCAAAACGAGTTCTAATGAATTTACAGGGATAAAAAGTCAATACTTTTCACTGTTTTCACTGACAAACATCGTAAAAATAACTCGGAAATCGGTAACTTTCTGGGGCTTTATATATTAGTTATAACGATGTATTTTTTAAAAACTATTACCTAAATAGAATCATTATAAACCAAATAATCATATTTCTAAGAAGAAAACATTACTTACGTGAATAAATCCAAGTAAATCACTTCAAACGCACGCACTTTACACCAGACTCACTCTACAAGTAGCATCAACTGCCAATGCCGCGAAAAAAAAATCGAACCACAGATTTTAAAAATTTATGGTTCAAATGGCAAGGAAATGTAATAGAGAACACATGTTATCAAACTTCTTCATACAAAAGTAGAACGTAAAGGCATCTAAATTAAGCCTAAAGTCTCCTGGGGAGGTGCGGTGCCCGGGCACCGCTTGGGGTTTGACGGAACGGCGCGGTAATAGACTCGCGGTGCCCGGGCACCGGTTGGTATCATAGTGGTTAACTTGTTTTTGTTACAACTTCACAGACGCAATATAATAAATTCTAGTCTACCATATGTCTGTTTCTATATTCAAACCATGTAGTCGGCATGATTCTTTAGATTGATAGCGATAATTTAAAAATTAAAAGCCTCATTTCATTGCTCTGTCTGTTCGAGTGCCTTTTTAAAAGTGTAGTAGTTTTATATTTATTTTATAGTAACTTATAGTAGCGTAGTGTCTACATCTACATGATTAGAAATTGAATTGTCCTGTTTGACTTGGGAGTGTTATGCGTAATTAATGTAATTATCAAAAAGCTAGCCGCCAAAGGTATATCTGTATGCAAGATGCACATTGTGATTCTCTCGTCGTGTATACGACAAAAATTATTGTCTCACCACAATTGTAGCCTATTGATGGAAGTACCATTGAAATGTCTCGAGTAAATTGATATTTTTTAATCTTGGGGTTGTCTTGGAACCTTAAATATTTGAAAACTTCAATATGAACAGAAAATAATACAGTACGTAAGGAAAATATTTTGCTTTTGTTATTAATTGACTAGGGAAAGTGGTGAGCACAAAATACTGTCTGGCGAACCGTGAAATGTTTTCTGAAGAGTGCCGTGACGAGGAGGCATTAAGTAACAGCTCAACTAACTTTCTCACATATGACAATGTGTGCCAATCTTACGTGAACATGTCGTAAATCTTGCACGCACGTATCGACTTAAAACTTACCTTCAAAAAGCATCATTAATACTGTGAACAGTTCGTTGTGTAGGCGCGTCCTAAATTTAGATCGAAAATAATAAACCTTGTTCTGCAGTTTAATTAAGTCTCAATTGCCCTTTGTAGCACATGTAAGAACGAAATCAATAAGTTGGCCTAATTAGAGCATGTGCCACTGGAAGTGCATTGACACAACAATTTGTTAGAGACCAGTCACCAAGGGCTGGCAGGTTGAAAGCTGAAACCCTCTTTGTGCATCGCGAATGTAGACTCTGTGACACGTGGATTGTTCGTCATAAAAGCGAAGCTGCTAATGACCAAAGTTTTCAGTTCCCGTTTGTGTCGCCACGATAGTACAGTTACCAGACATGCACTAGCTTATTGTGGGATTGTTGTAATGTATTTTGTAAACTTTATTAGCCCCAATGCCTTTAAACTTAGTTATCATTTTCATTTTTACATTTGGTTAATCAGAGAACATCTACATTAAAAAAAAAGCCTTATTTTTTTACGTTTTATTCAACCTCTTTACATAAATACACTTCATCAGTGGCCTGATATATTTTTATGGAAAATTATATATTGTTTAGAATATTTGGTCTGTACAAAGAATAGGAATAACATGAAACTGAGTGTGACCTTAACCGACATCGAGGTTAAGCTAAAACTATTATACGCACATCCAGGGTGGAAAACCGTAAGCGTACGCGTTGGCCTGCCGACACGAATATTTTACTTATTTTGCATACTAACAAGCAACGGTCCCGAGCAGGCGCGACAGGTTGCGTCACCGGCCGTTGCGCAATCCACTCACGCGCTTGGAGACTGCCATTCATCCGGGCCCGCGTCGCTTAGCAACAGACAAGATTCGCAAGATCTAGAACCACGCTTCCGACAATGTCATTAATCAATTGTGTGACGCAGAAATTTTATTGGCTTGCTAAATGGTGTGTCGGAAGCGAGGTGCTTGGTAACGAGGTATTTGCCAGCATTTTTAATTGCCGGTCGTTGTAATAATTGCCATTGTCTAGTACAGTCAGTACGGTACGTATATTATTGATTATGTGTATAGTCAGCGCTTAAATCCCACTAATCCCACTATTATTATAAATGTGAAAGTTTGGATGGATGGATGGATGTTTGTTACTCTTTCACGATAAAACCACTGAACGGATTGCGATGAAACTTGGTATGTAGATAGCTGGAGACCTGGATTAACGCATAGGCTACTTTTTATCCCGATATTCCCACGGGATCGGGACTTACGCGGGTGAAACCGCGGGGCGCTGCTAGTTTATTATAAATGTAAAGCTTGCTTAGGGATCAAATGTTTATATTATGGCACTATTCCAGCCGGCTTCTCTTTTTAAATCATAGTTTAAAGGATAATTAAAGTTACACTGATAATGTTCTGTATATCCTTTGCGATAGATATCCAAGATACAGAAGCAAAACACAGTATGTACACCGGTTTTCAAAATGTATATTTAATTCATTTCTAAAAAGTATACAACTTTAATAGAAAGTAGTGATAGACCTAAGAGGTATTGTTAAAACTCATGAAGTATTCGCTTAAGTTAACAGTTAATGTCAAATTAAAAGGAGATAAGCGACAATTCTATAATACAAAGCGGAAACAGAAGAGTTAAACAGTAATCGCAGCCAAAAATAAAAAATAACTCATGTCCATTCATAAAAGATTAAGCGTGTCATTTCTATCGAACTTTCGCGCGATAACAAACCGGATGTTTGGTCATGTGTGGCATTGTGCACATACACTCATTCGCTGTACCAAGATTAAATACACAATAACTATTAGTCGAATCGACCATATAAGTAAGTCGGTTCTCATTTTGGCTTGATGACTTCCTTTCCTTTATTAATTCATTAAAGAACTCGTTGCAAAAGGAAGGGACAAACGATTAGACAAAGTATAATAAAGCCAAAATAGTTTACTGTGATAGTGCCTGTCTGCTGCTTCTTGTTTGTCAATTTTAGAAAGAAGAAAATAAAAAATTACAATATTACATCAAATACGATGTTTTTAATGTTGAGATTTTGCATTTCATATATGGCACAACCTGACTAAGAATCAGGCGAATCATGTCAATTAAATAAGGTTAACATAAGAATATAAATATTAAATAGTATAATTTGTAATCAATTATAAGTTATTTAAAATGCTTCGTAGATAAGCATAATTTGGATACCGGGTAATGACACCTACCTACCGGATATGTACAAGTGAATTGTTTTGTTGGCTACTAAATAATTTGATAATATTATTACACACCAACCGGATGCAGAGGCAGTCAGCACAGAATGCTAATTGTCAGTTATTGAAAATGGTAAAACCCAGTAACCTGATCAACAAACGTAGTTATGAGGATACTGCCAGTGATTCCGTTGGTGTTGCACTCTGTGACAATTTAATGGCTTTTTTTTCACACACCAGCAAAGTTATGTATTCAAATCACTAAGAGGAAGCGTGTGGACGACGGCTGTTTTCCTGTATGTACTTATACATATTTCATATTGCATCACATCTGAATTTGAACAAAATTACGGTTTTGATCTTGTAACTAATCTTTATTATATTTCAGAGAATTTTTCGAATTTTATATAACGAATGGTGAAGTATACTTTCTACGTAGTAAACACGTTAGCTCAGTTGATTGTTATCGTTCATTACTCTGACCGCCAACTTCTGCAAAGGAGATCTCTATTTTCCATTAGAGCGGATGGATATTTGCATAAACAGATAACAGGAAATTCCGTGTTGAGTGCAACTATTGGATTATAACCGGACACACAACTAAGTAATTAAAATATTTAAGGCTTTAATTTTAATTTATAGTATAAGAATACTAATGATGATCTCAAACCATGTTGCTAATCAGAATTATTAAATAAATTATTTAACGAGTCAGGAGTCACAAAAAACTTTGGAAGATGACGTTAGTCAACAAGAAATAAATACTAAAATTACTGATAGATTCTAATTAATTTGGTCAACGTGACTGCATTTTACATTATCAAAGTTAAACTACAATATTTGACATTTAATAGAATGTAAAAAAAGCAGTTATTTTATGATGAGAATATTCTCCGAAAGTTTGATTTGCTATTTGGGTCATTTTCAAATGTGTGAACATTTGACTATACTAATCTAGTTAAGTGCAAACGCGCAACACAAAGTTATCACAGGCGACGTCAGCGCGAAAACGAGAGTGGGTGGTTATCGGCAACGGCGCGGCGCCCGCGACTATCCACGTCACATCGCACTCACGCCGCGTCCGTCAATTACGTCAAACTTGCGTAAGCTTACACTTCATAGAGCTGATTGTTTATCGAAACAATTCTTCATCATTATATAATTTACAATCTTAACACTCGACTGTGACTGACAGTGGCTTCGTTACTAGTCGAGTTTAAATTTTGTTTGACGACAAGATATATGAAAGAAAGAACGTCGGAGTCACGTTTTCATTTTCCACGGTACCCGGCATTCGATACAAAATCTATCCAGGTGCTGAAAAGGGGTCTTGCCGCTCTCCTGTTAGGACAACGCCGTGATACACGTTGCGAAATATTTCCGGTCACATTTTAGATAAGTAGCATCACCGCTACATAAGGACGTCATCGACACATACAAATGTTAATATTTGATCGTAATTACAAAATATTAAAATTTGTACTCAGTAGAGAACGTAGCCCTCCCAAGTTCACATAGCCCGCAAATAAGTTTTATGGTCCTTTATTTTGAACTAAGTTCAAAGACGTCTCAAGGAGTCTCTTGAAATCTTACTCGAAGTAGGAATAACAGCAGAGTTCTTTCCCAAAACATAATATACTCTGCACCAGCCAGAACTTGAAAATATGAGTTCTCATTGGATTATTTTTATACCACGTCAGTACCATCAAACATACGGCCCCCTGGTGGTAAGCGGTTACCTTAGCCTATGCGTATAAATAAATATGTCTTTCTCGCCAATTTATCCACGTTGACAAGCATTATGTTCAATGACAAAGACGTTAAAAGGTTACGACAAATTGTGACACGCAAGTTAGGGAATTAAGAGGTAATCATTCGGCTTCAGCATGTAATCGCCTTAAGTACGTCGCTAATGACAAGGACGCGACGAAATCTACGGACGCATTCGCCTGTTGCGAACTACGATCCATGAAACTACGGACTTTGAAAATGGAGATGGCTATTGACAAATCGAAAATTGTGTAATGATCGTGCCATGGCGTCTCTTGGTGGAGTATGTCCAGCAGTAAACTGCGATAGGTTGATTAATTTACTCATTAAAAGGGCGTGAAGAAATTTCTAGTTTTTTTTTTTGTATGAAAACATTGATCTTTCAATCAGGTATTTTTAGATTATTGGATTTAGTTACTTTCTTTTAAATGCCATAAACTTAAAATAACGAAAAACTATGCAATAAGATATTATCACATACATATGTAGGCAGAGGTGTTTTATAAACACCCACACTTTCCAAACTAAAACTTAGTCCTACTCATAGTGGGCAAAGCCTACTTCAGCCTACCTAAAATCACCTACACCATTGTTCACACTGAAAAGTCTTGAGGAGAGGCTTATGTTCAAGTGGACGTCCTGTAACTAATTTTGATGACAATAGATCAATTTTGTAAGTGGGAGAGCCATGCTTCGGTACGTATAGGCCGGCTCGACCGGAGTGATACCACGGCCTCACAGAAAATCGGCAGTGAAGTAATGATTGCATTGCTTTTCGCCGATTGAGTGAGGTTACCGGAGGCCCTAACCCTTCCCTCTTCCCTCCTCACCCTCTTCCCCTACTCCCACCTTAAAGGCCTACAACGCATTTGTGAATCTTGAGTTGCAGGTACCCATGGGAGGCGGTCATTTACCATCAGGTGACCCGTCTGCTCGTTTGCCCCCTACACCATAAAAAAAACAGAAGGCAACACATTTAATAATATGCCTTATCCAAACTGTTCATTCGTATCTGTTTGATATCAGCAATGAGTCACTTGAGGCCATTGCTACATCAGCTGACTCATTGAGGGCCGACACTGGCGAATGGGAAATCCATTGTTTCAATGTCCTTAAATCTAGTCTTATGTCTGAGTACGGAGAACAACCGTTTTATACATGTATTTAAATTTTTGTAATTAAATTTAGAAAGTATATTTTATTGGGTGCTTTAATAACGAAATTATTTAATAGTCTGGGTGTCTTTTTTTATATAATAGGGACAAACGAGCAGATGGGTCACCTAATGGTAAATGACTACCGCCGCCCGTGGGCACCTGCAACTCAAGAGTCACAAGTGCGTTGCCGGCCTATAAAAAAAAACTAAAACGTTTGCTACATCAGCTACAATCACCGGGTCCTTAATTAATGCACGCGAAATGCAACGATAATTGTGTGGCAAACAAAATCAGAAATCGGTCCTTGCTTCGGAGGGACTCTTTATAAAGCCTCTGACTATAAATAAAATTGATTTAGTTTATTGTCTATGGAGATTTTCCTTTCCAATTGGTACTTATTTACACCAGCAAAAAATAATTATAAAATACCGGTCAAGTGCGAGTTAAACTCGAGTGATCCCATAGGCTCCATTTTTTATTGATACATACGCCAGCCTAAAAAGAGTGTTTATCGATATTCGACTTAATATGTTACACAAAATCAGGGTTTTTCTTAAAATATTCTATAGAGTACTAACAATACTTTCTTGTGACTATACTCAAATTCACAAACAACAACACACATGATGGTTACATTTTCAAACAACAATGTCGAAATAAGGATCTTTTGCAGCCCTATTGGTTTAAAAAATAATGTAGTATGTTCATGAAATGTCTTATTTGTAGAAGTTAAAAACATAAAATGTATACAATAATTTTTTTCTGATATTGTATATATGTGCGTACGACTAATGGTGTCGTTGTTTTTGCCGGTTGGGTAAACCCGTGTGACACATCCGCAATCCCACGCGATTACAACGGCTAGGTCAAACCTATTTTCGTATTTAACACTGGTCGGAAGTGCAAGATAGAGGATATATTAATCAAAACCTGACTATTAAAGACATTGTTCTCCAAGTGCCCATATTTAACGGATGAAAGAACAGTATTTTGTGGCTATTGTTTCACTTGACTGACGCCAATAAAAGTTGCAAAGTGATATATGGCACGCGCGTATATAAACTGTAGTGGGTCACCGAAACTTTTTTTTTCAAGTCGAAACTTCCGGATATCATTTCGGAACCTATTCGAAATATGCTGAGAAACACAGAATCTCTAAATGTAAGGTATTGACCGGAAGCAGCATCTTCCCACCCACAGAAAAGAGAAGAGGCGTTACGGCTTTTGTTTAAAGCAGAAGCACTCTAGCCAAGTACCCTGAACCTGTCTTCTGAGAACAATATGTAGCGTAGTACATTAAGGTATATGTTTCTATATCTTTATTTCCCTCTAGACTTCATTAATTTTTATTTTAATTAGTCCCGGGATAGCAATAATGCATCTGATTATTTTATGCTGTATAAACCAGCTACTTCAACCACATCGTTTATATCAAGATATATTTAATATCTCAGTTGACGTTGAAACTACCCCAGGGACTAAAGCGCACAGCCACTTGACAACAAACGGACTACAAATATCTTTAGGGTTGTAAAACAATTCGCTTTGATGACCACAGTGCCGTTTTGTTTTGTGACTAGACGAGCAATAAACAGTCTAGCCAAAGTGGGACGCATCTTTATTCAATAAGTTTAGATTAAGGCGCCAGAGCCAGAGAGATATATTAATTGTAAATTCCTCTGTTTGTAGAGATACATCAAAGTCAGCTGTTAGACAATGTAAGGTGCGGTGGAGCAGTGAATCAGAGGCTGGCATCAGCTCATTCATTCGTCGGCTAAGCGGCCTTGTATGCACCGACTGTGAGAATGAATACACAAGTAATGTTAATCACCAACTTGAATGAAGGATATTTCGAGGTAAATGTGAGGTAATAACTCTCATACATAACAAGTAATTAGTAACTTTACATATACGGGTAAAAATTAAGTTTATTTTTAAGATTTTTAAACACGCAAGTAATTAATATACGAAATATATAATGTTCACAAAGTGGCAATTCCTCTAGTGATAACATGCAAGTTTAAAGAGTGAAAATGAAACGAATAATTAACAATGATGAATGAAAGTCAGTAAGTTTTTGTGTGCGATAAACTGTTGCTGATCAAGTTTCGGTAACAAGGTGACATCAATGACCTGAAGGTGACCCGCACTCGAGTAATATAATAGTTTGATGAACCCGCGTTTGTTTAGTTGTTAGTAGTTATTATAAAGACAGTAAAAGAGCGTTTTTCAAAAAATTATGTATATTTGCGAATTGGGGGTGATCTAGATTTTAAGAATTTTTTAAAATTTTGATGTGTACCGTAATCAAATAAACCACAAATTTATTTAATAGTTACATATTGAAATTATAAAATTTACTATTATATAAAAGCTTAATAATACCTGTTATTAAAATATCATATAAACTGATAACAAAAAAGTGTAAATGTCCCACCTATAGGTTCACAGGTATGGGGATTGTCCATCACGTGAGGCTTGGGGGGGGGGCTTGTTTTCGGAAAAATCATGAAATACCACAAAGAGGACGGGGTGTGTGGTGAGTTACCACGTGTATTTATTTTTTCGTTAAACGCGCTATTACTTATATCTGTATTTAACGATAACATTCAGATTTTTTTTATTTATTTGGAAATAATAAAATACACGTGATTTTGGTTGGGGGGGTGGGGTTAGTCTAAAACCTCACCAGGTATCACCAGGGGGGAAGGGGGGATGGACGGCCCCTATGTAGCAATTTATATCCACTAATTTGCCGTCAAACACAATCACATTCTTGTTTATAAAGTATTATAAAACAAATCAAAAGTAGTCTCAAAATAAACGCAACAGCCTTAATTAGTATCTATTTGAACTTTTGGTTATTTCAATTCGTCACGTACTGTAGGTATAGCCGGAATAATTTTGTGACGTATCGGAACTATTAGGGTGATAATTTTAAAAGGTTTATTTAGTTTAGTACCATAATAAAATAAATATATAACCAACCCTTCTAAAATACATAACATTAAAATACACACTATTTGTATGGCTAGATCTTGTTTTACCGTTAATCTTTTCGAGGACATGACGCAATGTATTCCTTGTAAAAACTGGGTATGCAGCCCATGTTGCGTGCGAAGGTGCGACCAACCAGCCATAAAATAAAATAAAAATTAATAATAAATAAATAAATATTTCCTTTAGTGGTACGCCGGCGTATGTTCGTGTCAACTCCTTCGTAATAATTAACATTTTTACGTTGTTTTTCATAATAATTATGTATATTATTTTAATGTTTACTTATTTTGAGTAGGTATATATATCTTATTTAATGAAATAATAAAACGAAGCAAAAATCAATTACGGTTCAGCACGTATACATGTTTTTAAAAACGCATATTTTAAATAATGCATAATAGAAGTATTATACAAACGTTTGGAGAATATAAAGATGTTTCTACAAATATTGCTATGATATTACGCAGTATGAAACCAACAAAATGTAATGGAAGAGCCCTAGTAGTGGCCAAGATAAAAACGCTTGTTTTAAAAGAAATATAAAACAAAAAGTAAAAAGGATGAAGCGTATTTACTCGCCAGCGGGGTGGGCAATAGAAGCAGCCGCCAACTAATTGCGAAAAACGAGATTAACGCTCACTGTAGAGGCACTAAACGAGGATGGCTCTGTTTACCACCCCAGTTTCATTCCTTTTACAACACCACTAATAGACTTATTTTATTAGGGTGAAACTACGAGATAACATTTATATTAGCAAGTAAGCAATCATCGTAAAATCAACACTATTAAATGTGCCTATTTATGGACCAGACAGTCTTAATCTAAGCTAAGTGGTTAGTCGAATATTAAAGGTGATAAGACCTGAAATCTGTATATAAATCTTAAGTAAGTACTAAAGAGAATACTTAATTTGAAAATAAGACTACCAAATAGCTATGCAATCCTTTACAAAAAAGTAACATATGCGTGGACAAAAACACAAGGAGCAACGCACAGTAATTACACCAACCGGCGCAGTTCTAGTTCTCCGACGCGTCTGTCTGTCTGTCTGTTCGCGATAAACTCAAAAACTACTGAACGGATATTCATACGGTTTTCTCCAATAGGTAGAGCAGTTCATGAGGAAGATTTAGGTATATAATTTGTAAAGGTTTTGTTTAAATTGGTTGAAATATGATGATGATTGTTGAAGATGTCTCTGCTACCCATGCGGAGCCGGGTTGCTAGTACAAAGATAATACAGTGATATTTTATGCTTTAGATATATTCGTATAACAAATAAAATAATAATTTGTAATTATATTCAATCATTGTTAAAAAAATTGCAGTTATTTAAGATAATTGAGGTACTTGCCAGTAACGGTGCATTTGTGATTATCTACAGTGCATCCGTGTACGACGTGCACGTTTCGTAAATAAGAAACAATTGATACACTGCTAGGACACCTCTTGATTTTAGTAACTCAGAAACAAGACGGTAGGAAATACATATACCTATTATAAACCTAAGGAGGAAGAAGAGAATTATTAAAGAGTCTAAGCCTAATCATAACCTCTACATAATCGAAATATTATCAACCTCGATAAAAATAAAGACTAAGCGAGCAAAGAATGTGACTCGCACCCGTGGCAGCCACTTACTGAAACATCTTAGCATAGCAAATGTTTCAAAATTTATTTTCTCTCATATAACTACAAATTTTATGGGCCAATCAGCCAGTAGGCAATTAGTGAGCCTTGCATGAAAATTGAAGGCGTCAGCTTTTCCTTCTTGTGGAGACAAAAATTCAAATTTAGCCGTGAGTTGCGACCACAATAATATCTAACAAACTTAGAAATTAATTAAGGGGCGACAAATTATATTACTAACAAATTGAATGAAGACATTATTTCGGGGGTGAAATAATAGCTTGCGGATTGTTTTGAAATGTTAATTGAGTAATGTTATAAATGTTTGTGTTATCTGATTCTTCTAAAATGTTTTATACAATTCCTAAGCTATAAGTACTAATAACCGATTTTGCTAATTGTAAACATCAATGTTTACAATTAGCAAAATCGCATATTATGCATGCATGATTAGGGAGAATAAACTTAATAAAATACATATCGTCGCAGAAAACATGAATAGCGGACTGTATTCCATGATTCGGAACTTGGACATCATACTTATGGGGAGAGCGTGATTTTAAAACCCTTTTTTTATCCTTTATACTCAGTAGATAATAATAAAGTGCTGGAATTCCTTTAAAGCTAACAATACTTTATTTGGACTAGAGTGTTTGTTATTAAATTTTCATCTTAAATTGGAACTAAAGAAGCTTACTGGACTAATAGACAGCCTACTAGTAGAAAATGCATTGACAACTTTGCGTATAACCTCAGAAATTAAACAGATTAAGCAAAATTTAATGTGTGCAAAAATTGTGATTGCCCTATTTTTACGTTTCGTTTTACAGGTATTAACTTAAAAAAAAAAACCGGGCATGTGCGAGTCTGACTCGCGCACCGAGGGCTCCGTAAGCAAACAAACTTGTTTTTCCGCAAGACAAACTAAACTTTGCGGTTGCGATGTACGACAAAGCCAACAATCCAACCGCAAAATATAAGTTTGTAATCACAAAAAAAAAAAATTATATGATATAACAACG
This sequence comes from Euplagia quadripunctaria, assembly GCA_963859945.1. NCBI lineage: Eukaryota > Metazoa > Arthropoda > Insecta > Lepidoptera > Erebidae > Euplagia > Euplagia quadripunctaria. Next base: position 6,435,448 of record OY982573.1, read on the forward strand.
AATTTACGATTTTGGAATTGTTTCCTTTACTTGTACTATCAGACCTTGCTTCTTACCAAATTTCATGATTCTAGGTCAATGGGCAGTACACATAGGTTTTGATTTACCTGCGAAATGTTCAAATTTGTTAAAATCTAAAGCTTAATGGCCGTATCTTTTGATTGCGTCGACTTAGAAGCCAGATTTTTTTTTTACAGATTCAAGGACCCGCTCACATTAGTATTTCATGTTAATTTCAACTTGATGCGTGAACGGAATCCTGAGAAAAAGGGTCTTGACAAACAGACAGACAGATAGACAGACAGACGGACAACAATGTGATCCTAATAAGGGGAAACAAGAAAGATATTGTAGGCATCTTGGGTTATAATCATGTTTTGGGGCTGAAAATTGGATTTTTGTAGTTATTTTCCTTTTGCTTAACAATGTATAATACATTTGTTTATTTTTTTTGAGTTAAGCCCGTTTTGGTGAATTTAGCGTCTAGCGTCGAGTGTTAGTGATATTTCTAAATCTTCTTTACTGGTCGGTAAGTATTGAGATAAGGATTTCAATGGTGTGCATGACTCAAAAATTAAGATTTTTGAGTTAGCTCCCTTTAGATCTAGGTGTGCGATATTACAAACCACAAATTTAGTTTTACGTATTTTGAACCCATTTGTTTATTTTTTGCTGACTTATATTAATAATATTTTTCTTACTGAAACCTCATATTATTATATTAAAATAAACAAGTATAATATACAAACTATATTACCCAGGGATAAAAATATAGTTTTATACTAGAGAAAGATTATTTTTTTATCGCATCTGTGATCTCTCCGGAGCTCCATTATCATCATTTAAGTGATAACAAAAAAAAAATGGAATGTAAATGGAAAGTATGGTAAGATATACGATTTAAATTTTTATTTCTTTAATGCCAAATTTATTGACGTAAAGCTCACTGCATAACAACGCCACGTACGTCCAACATATTTATCTATCAGCACATTAAAATACGTCGTACATGATCACCCTTTTCATATAAACGTTGTTGTGTTTTTCGTTATAAACTAACAACATGTTGTTTATTCTACTAAATGATACCAAAAACTACAATTTGTTTCAATTTACCTTGTGCAGACCGCAGAAAATTATGGCGTTGAATTCGAAACCTTAATTAAGAATGTATATTTACATATTAATCGTTATTCTTCTTGCTTGATAAATTTTATCTTAGTACATTTTTATAGCTATATGTACATTTATGATGAACCTTAATAAAATGGTTTTACATATTCGAAATCAAGAATTTGATTGACTTTTACGTACATACTTCGTACGAATACAAATAGATATAGACGATTGAAAAGTTTCGAGAGAGGTGTCAATTAAAAACGGATCTTATATTTATGAAAATAAAAGTAAAGAATGCGATGCATTGGACAAGTATCCAGTGCACACATCTGTGTTATAAGTCATAAAGTTACTTAATTGTCTCCTTGAAACACTTCACTATCAGACGGGTTATGGGCGCGACACACATTTCACAGTAAACACCGGTAGGTAACTAATGTTACACATGTAGGGACTAAAGTTTTTAATACACTCAGTGTGACCGACGTACCTAATGTGTTCATGTGAATAATAAACTATGTATTTGCCCTAGCAGTAGGGCGCCGTGAACAATACAGGTGCTCCCGGTTTTATATTTTTCTTTATATAACCGTTACTTTGTTAAAACTAACATATTATGCAATACAAATAGCAGGAAAAATAAATAACATGACCAAGGAACAATTCGACTAACCATAGATTCATTTAATGGACTTCAGGACCGCAAACTGGATTTTCTTTTGTATTGGACTCTAAGACTTTTAGTATAAGTATAGGTATTTAAAAGTGGTACCGTTAAGTGAAACATTGTGTAATCGATCACTAAGACTTGCCGAACGTTCATAAAAGAAAATAACGGCCGACGATTCATTAATTAAACAAAGCGACTACAGACGTCGGTGACAAGCCGCGTCCCCATTCCCGCGAAAGTTTCAATACTTCGCTATTGGGGTTATCTGTGACAAGGTTGTAAGCAGAGGACCACCTGAGAAACGACGTACACGTGAACGTTTCCGAGTAAATCGTGAACAATGACCAACTTCATAAGATCTCCGAGTATTTATTGTACACGATAATAAACTTGTTACTGAGGCGGCTCTAAACATGCCGGTCAACAATGAAGGTTGAGCGATGTCAAGTAAATTTTAACACGCAATTAGTAACCTGCCGGACACCTTGGCACCGATCGACTGGGTGTTTCAGGGACGCATGTCAGCAACTATCCGGTAAAATTCGGCCACACAGCAGCTCAACAACCCAGGATTATGTTTGAACTGGATATTTAGGGGTTGGTTGCGGATAGTTTTTATTGTTCGATGCTTAACGCTTTTTTCCCTAATAGGCTTAGGTAATAAATGGCTATCATTGTATTTGTGCACGCAATCTATCGGTTACGTACAGATAGAGTAAAACGAAACTTTTATGTTCTAGCTCCAATTCCTTACAAAATTATTTTAATAGCTGTAACCGTAGCCGTTTATTTTTGGCGTGGTGCATGTTAGCAAGAAACTGTTACCAAATTACGTGATATATTCATAACACGAATTATAAATTTTTCATAGTTGCGATGTAAGCAGAATCAAAAAATATTACACAAAATTAAATACAATTATCGTATATCTGAATTGAGAACCGTTCGTAACAAATCAATCACAATCACAGTAGTAAATACGTAAGTATGTTTGTATGTATTACTTTGTTAAAAAAGTTTTGAAACATATTTGATATGGTTACTTTATAGGTAAATAAATATTGTTATTTTAATTGTCACTACCTTTTCTGTTACCGTTACGAACAAAATTTATAATAATTTGGTTATAGACGTACAGGGTGATATTTGTCGGTCGAAACTATGTGTATCGGAATGAGATTTGCACGCTCCGCCTTAATCTTAGTGTGCTCAATTTAGCAGTAGGGCGGCTTTGTATCTTGTACATAGAATACCGTGCGAGTTTCCAAGAGTAGGTAGACCGCACCCCGCCCTGTCGGCGCCGGCAGTCGTGTACAATTATCCGCGTGGCAACAGAGCGAGTGTGACGTCGCGCACTCACCTTGACTCACTTTAGTTGGCCCGTTTGCATTACACTGTTTGCTTGACGTGTATTCGTGATTAGTCTAGGCTTGCACGTGTCAGGTATGTACACTACACCATCTAATAAAAAACACTGGCACAATGCTCTATAGCGGTACGATCATACCGTGATCATTTGAAGTAAATGAATTGAGCATTTTCTTTTAGAACTAACTGCTCCATGAATGGGCGATATCGCAATGAATTGCAAGCAGATAACTCAAACAGCTGATGCTCTGCCATTCGTGTCGCATCAACACGATAATATTCATGGGGCGAAAGCGTGCATGCGACGCGTGGTTTTTACACAAATTCCATAGGACTGGAGATGGGATGTTGTTATAAACAACGACGCAGTGAGGTTTTGTATCAAAATTTTACAGTATTACACCTAACAAATTTGATTTGTCCTTACAAAGTTAATTTGATGAGATTTTCTTTATTGTATAAAGAAGATACAGTCGGATACCGCAGGTTAATGGTTAACACACATCGTCAAAGGTGGGCCATAAAAAGAATGTATACATATTTTAACCTACTAAGAACTTTGAGTAAATCTATTGGCATGGTGCCCAAATAGACTACCTTAGGTCACGAGTTCGAATCCAGAGAAGAGCTTGACTTTTTCTTAATTTAAAAACTAGGCTTTGATTTAAAGAGAACAAAAGTGTACTCTTTTTTTATGAGATAGGGGGCAAACGAGCAGACGGGTCACCTGATGGTAAGTGACTACCGCCGCCCATAGGCACCTGCAACTTAAGAGTCACAAGTGCATTGCCGGCCTTTAAGGTGGGAGTAGGGGACGGGGGGAAGAGGGAGAGTGCGGGTAGGTGGAGAAGAGGGGAGACAGGGAAGGGTTAGTGCCTCCGGTAAAACTCTACCACTCAGTTCAACATTACACATTTCAATTAAAGTATGCTAGTAATTTTGCTGAAGTCCATTGCCAATAATTGTTACTTTATACGCTTATTTTTTTACGGATTATGGCTTACATATTTGGATAGCTGATCAGTTTAGTAAGTAGGTAATAGCTTCGGTTAATATTACATGGTCTATTTATTGGTAGCCGTGGGGTTGTCCATTAATCACGTGAAGCTCGAAAAGGGGGGAGGAGCTTAAAAAAAAATCACGAAATATCACAAGGGGGGGGGGGGTTAGTAAGATATCACGAGTATTTATTTTTTCGTTGAACGCGCGATTTCTAAACCGGAAAGCGGTGCGTGACCGTGACTTGCAGTTGCCAGGCAACGATTTCTGAGTGCTTAATTGTCCAGCATTAGATTATATGTATATTTAAAGATAATATCATAATTTTTTTAAGATATTATAAGATACTTAAAAAGATACACGTGATTTTGGGTAGGGGGGATGGGGTTAGTCTAAATTCAACGAATCACCAAGGGTGAGGGGGGGTCAAAAAGTTGCTAAAAACATCACGTGGTTAATGGACGACCCTCATCTTATTATCAACTAATGTCTACTGCCACTGTAAAAAGTTTGAAGTCCATTGGTCTAGACATTCAATAAAGATCGAAGGGCAAGAGTGATACTGTTCTGTCTGCTTACGATCTGAGAGTAATATTCTGGACGCTCTCTCCTCGACTTGGTACGTATTGGCATCGTCGGGTAAGCGCGTTACGAAAGTCGTCCACAGGCCGCAGGCGTTAGTCATTGTCGTCTATTGCATCTAGTGCAAATAAACAGTAGTTGCTTCACACTTACTCTACTAGATACAGTATAGAGCATTGTGCGATTTGTATAACATTATCCCTTTTGATTATTAAGGAGGTCATTGTGACATTTAATAGAACATTTTTTTTTTCTAAATTGATAGATGTATAATGATACTGATATAAAAAATAGCTGAATACAAAAATGAACAAGCATTCTGCATTCAGCTTATACGAATACGAGTATGTAACCAATACGGTACATTGGTTAACGATAATAAGGACTGTGGATGTTCGGAACAACATTCGCTTTACAATTTTTCTGAAGAAGATGCTCATCCTGAGGAACAAAACGAAATATTTTATGGATGTTTTTTATTATATCTTCATTTTGTAAAATTATTTGAAAACGTCGTTTTTTTACTCTATATTTAAAAAATATAGATCCACACACAGTCACCGCAACAATAGGTTGTTACGTCAAATGTAAAATCACTACATATTTTAAAACAAAGTCCCCCGCCGCGTCTGTCTGTCTGTTCGCGATAAACTAAAAAACTACTAAACGGATTTTCATGTGGTTTTCACCAATAGACAGAGCGATTCACGTGGAAGGTTTAGGTGTATAATTTGTTAAGGTTTTGTGTAAAATGTCTGAAATATGACGATGATTGTTGAGGATGTCGGCAAAAACCAATATAATATGCTCTGCTACCCGTGCGAAGCCGGGGCGGGTTGCTAGTTATAAAATAAACAAAATTAATAACACATAATACCGTATCTGCTTGTGTCTATCTATAACCGCCCGTTTCCAAAGCGTTGAGCCTTGCAAGGCAAGCATCATTTAGATCTTATAACACAATGTTTTTATTATTGCACTGTTTACAGTAATAATCGAAGTAAAGCGGAAAGTATGTTTTTTGTTGATTGAAATATTTTTCTGTATCTAACAGAAAACATTTCCAGACCATTTATAAAGGAATTTTAGGGCTTGCTGTTATAACCAGTCTTACAAAATTTGTTTGTATTTTTTTCTAATGTTAGGTTCTGTTTTTTTTGCAGTTTTCTTTGCAGATATATATAAAACACGTTTAAATAATTATAGTTCAAACAATTATCACGAAGGGAAAAATAATTTAGTATAAATAATAGTAGTTAAGTGTAAATAGATAACATAGCTATGTATATATGTTATGGATACAACTTGGATACTTATTTTAAGATATATTTTATCATTTATTTAGATAAGAATTAGATACGTCATTGATTCAACAACGTACCGAAAATGTAAATAATTCTAGTGAAATATCATATTGTCACCGTTACAGTAAACATAATGACATAAAATTTGCTGTATTCAATAATAATTAGTACCAGAAAAACATGAACAAATGTTTACCGGGTCAACACAAGTTTCACTGTACAAATGTAGAAATCTATTGTCCGTCAGCGGAATGCAAAAAAAACATGACGCAATTGGGTCATTTGAAACCAATAACTTTGCCGGCGAAACCGCAATGATATTAATAGACAACTACAGACAGACGTTGATTCAAGATATCTTATTACATTTACATTATGCAAATATACTCGTAAATTACGCATTCTAATTTAATGGCAATTAAACACCATGTTTTGAAAACGTTGATTTAAACACTAAAGAAATTTATACACACTAGGGCCCGCCCGTGCACAGGTCGAAATTTGTCAAAGGAAAAAATAACTTTTATTTTTATTTATACATTAAAGCTCGTAAAAAAAAAAGAAAATCGGTTGACAAAGATAGGAGAAAATGGTACTAAACTGTTTTGTTTTTGTGTAGGTGCACTAGGTTTCGGTTAACTGTTATTTGTAATTTAACGTGATACACGGATAATACCTTAGAGTAGGCGTTTTCTTTTTAAAAAGGACAGAAATAAAATTACAATCAACCAAAAATAACTCGAGGTCTTGGAGTTAACAAGCATAAATTAAAAATTTCCCCGGCCTAAAAATTCCTCCAACCATTAGAAAAAATCTGATGATCTTCGAACGTCTAAACAGATTTTCTTGAATTAAACCATCTCGATTAAGTCACCTTTTAAACAAAAAAAAACTTCATCAAAATCAGTGAATGGGTTCGCATTGGGTCGCAAATTCGAGTTGTGACATACCACCGCAAACCGCGCTGCACCGCCAGTGGCTGTGGCCTGGCCCTTACTACGATTAGATCAACCCGTTGTTTATAGACAATTCAACAAGCGCGTAAGGTGTCTTTGGGACACCCAGTCAGAACAAAGTTCCTTTTGATACATATAAATATATTTAATGGATTGAATAAATTGTTTCAAAATACTTATATTGTAAAAACTCGAAATTAAAATTGCGTTTTCTGTAAAAGTTGCCCGAACTAATATACGGATAATTAGTATACTACAGTAGTATCGCGCAGGATCCACAGAACGCGTAAATAAAATTAATCAACTCGAGGTCAGCATTTTTCGTTGCGCCAACACTTTCTTCCGTCCAGCCCCGATCCGCCGGCGTTTGAAGCGTAACGTGCGTTAAGGAACTTTTTTCAATAAACAATTCAAGATTTCGATAAATTCCTGTTTCAGTAGATGTACATTAAGTTGTTGAGACACTATCGTCACCTCTTACACTCACGACTGCTAACAAAAGTTTTACTTAAATAGAACGAACGAATACAGAGTCAAGTGACGTAATTCGACACAAAATAACTGTTACGCCAACATATTGGCCTTAAATTGATCACTAAGCATCAGCACATTGGAATTTCTTTGCTTACACGATATTGACAGCGTAGCACGAGTGCCTAGATTTAGAACAAGTGCATTCATAACTAACACTTTATTTCCAGCGGTCAATTGCTTTGTTGATTGTATGTTAACTTATATTAACAATGCAAAACATGTCAGATAAAAAAATAATGCGTCTTTTGGTAATGGTATATAATCATAAATTTAAAATACCCCCGACTCGAAAATCCCTTCAACGATTACAAAAGAGCTGATGATCTTCGAACGGCTGAACAGATTTTCATAAATTTTATCTAAGAAAAAATCTCAATCAAGTCACCTTTCAAACAAAAAAAACTGCACTCAAGTCGGTTCATCCGTTTGGGAGCTACGATGCCACAGACACGTCAAACTTATAGCACCCCTCTTTTTGCGTCCGGGGTTATAATAAGAGATTTTTTATTCAACTAATTTGGCACATAAGCACATATCTCCCCCAGATACACACATCAAAAAAGTCTAAGTAACATGTACAGTTTTGAACTTTTGAACGGTTTTTACTATTGTAATGTATTTATATTTCTTTTATAAATAATAACTAAGCATTCTTTGATGCATTAGTGGCGCATAGGTGGGCATCTAATTGGGTGTCGTGCTCGTAGGCCGTATTCATTTTAGCAGAGAAAAATAAAATGTTATTTAAGTATTAATATCATAATAATTTCAGATCCGGTTCTTCCAGGATCTAAGTTAACTTAGACTTTTAAATGTATTTCACGTTTGTCATATTTTGGTGAAACCTCTTTCAAAAACATTCATATAGGGAAATGTATGTTTCCGATGTAATAAGGAATTATCTATTATCTTTACTTATGATCCAACCACGAATTCAATAAAACCAAATCATGCATGCAATGTTGAGTCACCGTAATAGGTTAACGACATGTATGTATGTATGTATGTAATTACGGGAATTAACTAAAGAAATAATTTATATCAAGAAACGTGACTAACCTTCAAAAGCTGAAGATGTATAAGGGACATTTTAATTATACAATTATGTAACAGTTTAGAAAACACTCAACACACACAAGACGAAACTACAGTACAAAAGTGTTTTAAGTTTATCTTCCCAAACACGCGTATCTTACACAAACGCAAAAGTATCAACATTTTTAAATCCCCACACAAAGCATCAACGCTTTTCCCTGGCATAGCGCCATGTAAACACACCACCAAATAGGGCAATGACCACGTTATAAACGCAAATAGAATATTTTCTATTAATCATCGCTTCCGAAAATAAATACAAAGTGAGGGGAGACACCACGTGTCTCACGTATACAAAGATTAATTACCAAGTTTGCTTACCGTCTCCGTGCGCCTGTTTTAATGTGGTGCTAATTAAAAATTCATACTCGAACGAATAATAAAATTTGCTAACACAAATCAGCATCGTCTTACCACTTTGATCGAATTGATCAAAACTGATCGTAAATCTGACACATGACTCCCGTGCTTTCCGTGCTCCCGGGATTTCTCTTTCAGTACCCAAATTTCAATAATTTTCAGATTTCCTTTCGAAGTTATCCACTAGTTACCATTCATGTATATATATTATTCACTCCTTAGTATACATAATTTATTTTTATTTATTTTTAAAAAAGTTATTATTTTGCACAACGTTTCCTAACATTACTCTTATTAAAGGTTAGACCGATGAGTTAAAAAAAGAAAGCCTTAAAAATCCCATTCTCTAAATAAAAAGTTCTTATCTGAAACGACTTAAACCAATACAGGCTGTTTATTTTGATTAGTTGATAGAATTCTGTTACAGTAATGCGCCTAATCAGGAAGATATTTTCAACTTTCGCAATCAAAATGGGTCCATGAAAATAGCAAAGTAGCATTGGTATGGTATTGTCTAAAAAAAGAAGCAAAAACTATATTGTTCGTTATTTTTTTATAATTTGATGTTGATATATTCTAGACTGTTGGTTTGTCATAGTCAAAGAGACAGAGACTAGATCAGATGATAGGTGAATGAATAAAATTCTTTATTTTCACTAATTTGTGCAAAAGTTCCTTTTGAGAAGATTACATTTTTAAAATATAATGAAGTCATAGATCAGTATTTTCCAAAAGCATGGCCCAAGTCAGGTTCCAGATAGAATGTACTTTCCCCCCTATCATTTAAATTACATCAGCATTATTTAACTTCACGACTGGCAACGAGCGTGTAGTATTGCTGCTGGTTTTGTGTCTTTGGACACCAGTATATACTCACCATCAGGCGAGCCAAGTGCTTATATGTATAGTACCTTGACAAACTTAGACTTATGGTTAAGCTATTATTTGTTTTTGGTGGAATTGTCCACAAAAAGTAAAATTATGAAGAAAAATTATATTAGAAAACAATTATTTCTACGTAAAATGGAATGAATGGCGTCATTTGTAACTCATATACAAGGAAAATTATGACACAAAGCTTACTGCGCCGAGACTTTACGAGACCAACACTTTCGTGTTGCAGTGAAACAAAAAACTTTTCAAATCACGTATCGATTGTAAAGCCACCTAATTGGGGATATCTGCTAGACAGTTTTTAATTTTGATTCAACTCTTTAGGCACGTAGAATATATCGATGGATTTGTATCTATACTCCAGGTTGTTTAGCTATAACGTATCAGCAGGGCTATATGAGTGCATTGTCAAAGACAACAACAAAAGACAATTCACAACAGAAATCGAGCACAGCAACAAACGTGGATATCAAACCACATACTTCGCACCTTAGTTCACCCTGCTAATGGTCCTGTCTGAATAAGAGGAGCGAGCAAATTGGAATCGTAAAACCTTTTAATAACATTAATAGTCAACACGCTTCAGTTAGAACTTGTGCGCCGGAAACCAGACATTGGTGGCGAAAGGAATCATTTGCGTAACAAGAAAAACGTTTTTCTAGAACGTAGCCATTTGCGCAGTGCGGACTAGCGGCGACACGATTGACTACTAAATATAGACACTTTTAGTAAAGAGCATTCTGCACATATTATCATCGACATCGTCACATCACTGAACAAAGCAGATAAATTAATCAATTATTTTGTTTATTGATTGCTATTTTTACAATGTAACACAGCTGATAGTTCTATAAACTTCAACGTACCAGTCAATGATGGGAATCATTCAAGTCATCGTATTTATTATGCAATAATTAATTACATTTACAAATATGATACAGGTAATGGGTAATATTTGTTTGCATTCGCGAATTCATATAGCAATAGAATTAACCCAGTTACCGCTTCATTGAAGAGATCCGTCAGTAGTTCATTGAGAATTTTTTATTTACGATGCAATAAATCTGCTCCCACGCGACCCGACCGCCTCCTAGCAACGGTTCACCCACCGCCATTGAAAAAGGTCGAAACTGACAACGTTTGGTATGTGCGTATAATATACCTCTTTCGCAGAATGTGTAGGACGTTTAAAGCTATCGCTTTTAAAACACCAACGTAAAGTGAACGCATAAAAACCGTCATGCGTGTTCGGAATATATAGCTTTATTATAAATAACATCGGCTTAAAAATTAAAACATGTTGCAAAATTGATGAGCGATTTCCGCATACAACATATAAACAGTGCTCGCAGTTTAATAGGTCAACCGAGAATCAACAATACGGTTGCCATTCGGTATCAATTAATAACCCACCGGGTCATGCCAGAATTATCGAACAATCGGATGTAATCCCATGCGATGAACGATTGTTATTAAAATTTGATGGTTGGTCCAATACCTTCCTTAGATTTTTAAAATATTTGATTATGAAGGTTCACATACCTCGTTTATGTGTTTGTAGGTTTTGATGAGGTCTACGCTGAGTTTTCGTAGCGGTGCTGTCGAAGGGTCTCGAAAGTGATGTGGTATTCTTGCCTGCATAGCCTGGGCAAGCGAGAAATATTGTTTTATTTATAACTGGCGAGAACGAAAACCAGACAACAAGCAATGACAAGCTATGGACGTTTAGGCAAAATAAGTTATTACTACACTACAAAACAAAGCATAGGAGTTTAGACTCACACTGATGGGTAAAATGAATAAACATACTTAATAAAAACGAAAGTTTACAACTTAGTAACATAAAGGCGTCAAATGTATAAATTATACAATAATACAGGATTATCATAACATTGGTGAAGCTAAACAAGAGACGCATACAGACGTCTTAATACACGAGACGGTTTGTATAAACATCTATTCAATAATAATGTTGAACAATTGGTTCACACCTGAGCTGAGGCGAGCCTACAATATATCCCTAATGCAATCACTGTCAGTAATAACCATAAATTAATCCCGGGACTATTAACGTCGTAGAACGTACTAGTCGAGTGCAAAATATTACCAATTGTCTTATAAACTTTGTATAGAAACATGTTAGCTTCGAAACTATTAGAAGGAAACTCAATATTTTCGCGCGAGAAACAATAGTTGAACACATTTATTAATTAACCCAGTCTAGACGAGGGATATCTCTATTGATCGCTGGGTGTACGTGCTTCAATGTTAACTGAATACATCACTAGTATTCTAGTGAAAGAGAACTAAGTTGTAGCAGGTAATTAGTGGCACTTTACTGACTAATTTATTTACTTGCGAATAATGTCTAGACACGCGTGGTTAATGGCTCTTTTAATAAAACAATAGGTGTGGCGCAGAGGTCGAGTTTAAGAAACTTTTATTGTATACACGCTTCCATCTGGGATTTATTGTTACAGATGTAACGAGATACTGTCTTCAGAATCGTAATCTCCTAAGCTTCAGATAAGGACGTTAGTCCATCGCAAACTGCCTCGTGCATCATTTACCTGGGCAGGGGTATGGTAGCAGCAGAAAGCTCGGGGGTCGCGCACTGTGGCGCTCACCTGAATGTCTGATGGCGCACTCATCGACGCCAGCTGGTCTTCAGCTACCAGTCTACCGTACAGCGGCACATGCCGCCTCTCACCGCCGGCGACCTCCGGTATACCACCGCCAACCACGCCCACTGTAAGAAAGAAACATTACTCATTATACTGATAATACAAAGAAACATTACTCAATATACTAATATTACAAATATGTAAATTATTTTTATATCAAACTTGCTACTGGCAAGTTAAGTTATCTACGACAGAAAGCTATTCTCGCACTGAAATATAATCCCGTTCACAATCAATACCTTACAGACCATCCTAACTATAACTAGTACATGTTATAAAAGCGGAGTGAGTTTGTTTATTTGTTACGTTTTCACGCTTTAACTACTCAACCGATAATCATGAAATTTTGGTATACACGTCGTCAGGAATGAAAAGGACATAGGGTACCTGTTCTTCCCCAACGAAAATTAACTATTCTAGAGGGATAGAATAATAACTTTTATGCGAGCGAAGCAGCGAGCTAGTAATTCTATAAAAGCATAGTTTAGTAGTAACACTTCTGACAAAGATTATTAACTGACGTTTCATTCTGTAAACTGGGCCGGGTCCGGACCCGATCACGTTGAAACATTTGTAGCATACAGTTAAGAAAATACGATAAGAGGCATAATTCGAAAAGGCTACTTTTAGGCTTTATGTATTAGAGCCTGGTAGTAGATGGGAAACAAAATAGTACACGATATAGCTTTTAAGCGCAAGACATTAATAGGGATGTTGACAAATATTTGGAACAGCTTTTATTTTATAGTTAGGCCCTTATGCAACGCAAAAAAATAATATTCTATTTTAAAATAACTTAAATGAAAAGAAAAAAATTAAAAGTGAAGTTACTTTTAAAATTGACGGCTAAAAGACTCGCATCCTGCCCAATGAGTTTGTATACGTTGCTAACGGATAAACTGACAGTGCTCCATAGAGTAGCATAAGTACATAATACGACTATGTAGGTAGGTAATATTATGATACCAACTGACAGCTGTCAGCGTGTTCATCGATTATTGACGTAATGGATCTAGTTGGTATTTGTAGCCACGTGACTATTTAAGCCTTTTTAATCAATTTTATTAAATTTATAATAGTTTTAGAAATGAAAACGAAAATGGTTTTAGGTTTCAAACGAATCCATTTAATCATACAGTTACAACTTAATATAAGTTCGTGATTAGGGTCAACCTCCCTATTGGCAGGTAGTCTACGTGGGCAGTGATAGGTTTTATATCATTATCAGACGAACAGACGACGCAGGCGGCGCATCTCAATCAATCTTATATCGTAATAGCTTAAATTGCCGTGTGAACATGCCACGTTCACCTGATCAACGCCCACATGGTGCCGGATCCAAATGGTTTATAGGTATATTAGAGGTGAATGAATCATTGCAGCGAATAACTTGTTTCACGGACTAAAGACCACGTCATCTAAGGCCTTTATGGAAATTCAGTATTTTGATATTATTAGCGATATATGTATATGTTCACAGGTACGCATATATTATTATGAACAATCATATCACACCGCGGTGATTAAAAATATTAGGCGCAAAAATTGTTATAAAGCGATACACGCACTTTAATCCCTTCATCACTACATATTATAAAACAAAGTCCCCCGCCGCGTCTGTCTGTCTTTTCGCGATAAACTGAAAAACTACTGAACGGATTTTCATGCAGTTTTCACTAATAGGCAGAGTGATTCATGAGGAAGGTTTAGGTTCATAATTTGTACCCGTGTGAAGCCGGGGCGGGTTGCTAGTAATATTATAAAACAAAGTCCCCCACCGCGTCTGTCCGTTTTTCTGTTCGCGATAAACTGAAAAACTACTGAACGGATTTTCATGCGGTTTTCACTAATAGACAGAGTGATTCATGAGGAAGGTTTAGGTGTATAATTCGTTAAGATTTTGTTTAAATTGATTGAAATATGTTGATGATTGTTGAAAACGTCTCTGCTACCCGTGCGAAGCCGATGTGGTTTGCTAGTACTTACTATATCATAAGGTTTCATTGCAATACATCGCAGTAGTGAAAATCATAAATTAGTCGTATATAGCGCTGGTACAGGCGCCACCATTAAACCCTCAACTCATCAGTACACAAAATACATACATAGGCTGCACTAAAAGTATCGGGAATGGAATATTTCCACTATTCCTATCATATTAAAATCTTTTTAATTGAAAACTCCTTGGTTTTAAAAATCGAATACCATTTATTCATTTAAAAAAAAGATTCTCGGTCTTCTCACAAGGTCTTCTCAAACTTGTTTAGTCGTTGAAAAAATGGAATTGACTCGAGAAAATTCAAGGGCGGTGATTTATTATGACTTTCGAAGCGGTTTAACACAAAAACAGTGTGTTGACCGGATGCTTTCTGCATTTGGTGATGAAGCCCCATCCAAAACCACAATTTATCGCTGGTTTGCTGAATTTCCACGTGGACGTCTCAAGCTCAGTGATGATCCCCGTCAAGGTCGTCCAAAAACTGCAGTCACCTAAGAAAACGTTGATGCTGTGCGTAAGCTGATTGAGGAAGATCGATATGTGACATACCGCGAAATTCAGGCAAATTTAGACATTGGCATAAGTCAAATCCAAATAATCTTGCATGAACAATTAGGTGTAAAAAAGTTGTTTTCCCGATGGATACCGCATTTGCTCTGTGAAGAGCAAAAAGCGGCTCGCGTTACTTGGTGCGTCAGAACTCTCGAAAGATTCCACGCAGGATCCTCAAATTCTGTATACAACATTGTATCAGGTGACGAATTCTGGATATACGCGTACGAACCCGAAACAAAAAACCAGTCACGAGTTTGGGTGTTCGAAAATGAGTTAAAGCCAACTAAAATTGTTCGTTCATGGAGTGTTGCAAAAAAAATGGTGGCCACGTTTGTCTCCAAAACCGGCCATGTTACGACTATTGCTCTTGAGGGACAAAGAACGGTTAATGCAGAATGCCACAGGTCGTTTCCGAACTCCGTAAAGAGAACTGCAACCGCCGCATCATCCTCCATCACGACAATGCGAGTTCTCACCGCGCACAGAACAAAAGAGTTTTTAGAGCAAGAAAACATAGAATTATTAGACCATCCGCCGTACAGTCCCGACCTAAGCCCTAATGATTTCTATACTTTCCCTAAAATAAAAAATAAATTGCGTGGTCAGAGATTTTCATCACCTGAAGAAGCTGTGGACGCCTACAAAACGGCCATTTTGGAATGGAATGGTTGCTTCAATGATTCTTCAATAAATTCATACACATTTTTAAATAGTAATGTTGTGTCACTTCCTTGATTCCCGAAATTTTCAGTGTAGCCCTCGTATTCGATCTCCGTTGTAACAATATATTTAGTGTTTACCTACACGATATTCTATCTAGTCCTACATATAATTGTGTACTAGTATGTATTATTAAGATAATAATGATTTATTTCTTACCACAATATAGTAGACATTACATTTTAAAAATATATACCTAAAACTGTTACAATAATATTGTGGGAGATTGGTGCCTAAGCTAGGCTCGAGGCCTGTGTTTCAAGATACCCAGTGTATCTTTACGATTGAATAACTAGGTATGTTGAATTTGTTGAATGTTTTACTACTTTAAAAACTTATTTCTAGTAGCATAGTATATTTAGATACATATTATGTGTCTGTGTACGCATGACTGTGTGTATGCGTATGCGTGAACGTGTGTATGTGGATGCGTGAGCTTGTGCGCATGGGTTTGTGTATATGCATTCGTGTCATTTAGCTAAACTCTAAACCAGTACGGGAAGCATCGCTTGAGTACCTATCGTCGTAGTTTAGCCAATTCAAATAATCAGTCAGCGTTCTTTTACACGTGGCCATTGTAAGGTGGAATATTGGTGTAATTCTGTTGACCTTATTGTACAGGAAGCCGCCAATGTTTATAGGATCCTGGGTTGGTTTCCCCAATGCTATGGAATAATTCGCTAAGCATCGTAAAATCAAACTTCTCCGCGTTATCCTCCCAAGTGTGCTCCGGACAGTCTCGCAATTTTTTTTTGAGTAATAAAATGTTAAGGGTTTTTTATAATAACGCTAATGGCAAAAACGAGATATGAAATTTGGATTAGGAGTTAGAGAGCGGACATTTCTCGTTTAATAGTAATCGTGGGTGGAAAATACTCAACTAACTCTCAGTTTGTTGTTCCCAAAAAATACAAGAGCCAAGATAAACTTCGACAAATTGCCAAAGGCAGCTAAGGTACCTATATCTGCAAAAAATCTACTTGCCAGATGTAGTAGGTATTGTTCCAACCCTCTAAAACTGGTTTCGATATAGGTAGTTTTAAAATTAAAAGTCAAATACGCCGCCTTTCATCACAGGCTAGACATGTCTGAGTCAGTATTCTTTGTTTAAATCAGTTTTCTTTTGAATTGAATGAATCACTCTTCTGAATGAATTCACGTGATTCAGAACTTTTTGTAGAAAAACAGCATTTGGACCTATTTGGCTGAATATTCAACAAATACAACGTTACAAATTCCAGACGCACTCATTTATAAAAATAATCCGTAAGTACTAGTAAATTAAGGTCGGCAGCGTCTTCAGGCAACAAAAAATTTCCCGTACCAATTACAACCCGTAAAATAGAATCAATTAATGGAACAAAGTGCCCTTTGTTAATTTCAGACTGTCATGTGTAAATACAATTAAAATTTTAATCAAGTTTTGCTTAAAAATTAACTATGCTGAGTTGTTTTCATTTTAT
The DNA here is from genome assembly GCA_963859945.1 of Euplagia quadripunctaria. NCBI lineage: Eukaryota > Metazoa > Arthropoda > Insecta > Lepidoptera > Erebidae > Euplagia > Euplagia quadripunctaria. Next base: position 6,452,750 of record OY982573.1, read on the forward strand.
CAGATAATCACACCTGTGAATGTGAACTTTATCGTATTCAATCCAGAGGTCGCAGACAAGTTAATTTAGTCTTATTTATGTACAGTCTGCTACGATGTGACATTTCATAATAAGACACTGGGCTGTAGAGCCTCGCAAGACAGTTTTGTTGAGTGAAGTTTATTGAACGTCTCGCAAGTTCTCATTACGTTACGAACACAGTTATTTATATAAATTGGAACTATTTTAGGAAACATTCTGTTTTATTGTTGTAACATATGTTTTATAAACAAGGACCTAGATTTTTTTAAATTTATAATTATTATTTTTGTATGCCACTTTAATACAAAGTCGGTTAATAAAATAGACAGAAATTAAACTTACGAATTAAATAAATTATTCATTCGGGTCCTAAGACTCTTTGTCCCACGAGAAGGTTACAAAATTAACTTAATCAAAAGTAAAGTACCTAGATATTACTATAACGAAAGCAGGTAAAAATGTATGCAAATTTCATCAAACAGTTCACCAATACCGGTGGTTCGTATTAAATCGTTTGAATACTTCGCTGTATCACAGTATAATGTATATACAGTATGGTATCTTCATACAACCGGTCGGATCGCGAGACATACCTACACGCCTTGCGTTCGGTATACACTCTGTACACAAACAGTCGCGACTGCTCCGCAGTGACGAAGGAAGATAATGATGATTTTTTAATCAGTAAGCGTGCGATTTGTGTATTTCATTGAAATAAATACAAATACTTAATATGGCAAATAGAAATTATCCTTACTTAATATTATAAATGCGAAAGTAACTCTGTCTGTCTGTCGCCCTTTCACGCCAAAACTACTGAACCGATTTACATGAAGTTTGGTACACAGATAGTCTGGAGCCCGAAAAAGGACATAGACTACTTTTTAATGCTAAAAAAGGGGTGTAAGGGGTTGAAAGGTGGGGAAAAGTTGTCGTCATATTTAGAGCTAGAAGCTTTAAACTTATTTTTCAGGCTGTTGATTCGTCGATAAATACACTATTACACGCGGACGAAGTCGCGGGCACAGCTAGTAGACTATATTGTGCTGTTTTGGTTGCTTGAATTCTTCAAAAACGCACCCAGAGATAACATTTTTTAAATTACCTGGAAACTCCGAAAGGTAAGACAATAAAATCATCTTTATGTAACTATTAGTACGTAATTTGTATTTTTTTAATAGGTAGGTATTTCGCCTTTTCCACTAAGTAAAATACTTGGATTAATACGTAAATAAGTAGATAGGGTGACAAAAGTTACACACGAGTGACTTACACACGCTCGCGTTAAAAAAAACTAGTAGGTAGTTTCCTAGGCCAAGCTATCTATTTACTTATGTATTTAGCTACTTACATATATTATTGAATTAGACGAAATATCATTATGAAATGATTATGAAAGTAAAAAATGGTAGGTACCCACCTACTACTCATTTCATTCACAACGAATTTTCATATTTTTTAGTGAAAAATAAAATATAATATTTACAATCACAAAACTAGAAAGAAAGTAGGTAGATGAAATTATGGGCAGCCCTATCGCGTGTTTACGTACCGTCCGGCTGTAGGTAATTATTTCAAGGAAAGGGCCGAGTCACAATACTATATATACATACTGTGGCTGTATCTACTGCTAAAATTTCTAATGTGAACAGACTTTGAAGTTATAAGTAAAAGCGTAAGGGATCAAATATAAACCGTCTACAACTCATTGAACAATTCAGGACATTCCTAAGACCTTAAGAGTAAAAATCTCATAATCAAACAAATGTAACGTCAACATTGGTAGCCTATCAAACCTATTATCAAGTACGTACGTGCACGCGCATTCAATGTTTTATCGTCACTCACACATGTTACCCCAACGAGCATGCAACTGCGTAGTTTATTGTGAGATGTACTGTTGTGTGCAGAAATCATATCGTGGGCTCGCTTTCATTTAACAAGGTGCAAATAAACATATTTACTATTTTAAAGTCGTATTTGGCACCATTATTTTATATCGGGGAACTAATTGCTACTTATTACTTCCTTAAAGTAAGGCACTAAATTTAGAAGGAATTTAGAAGACTCGTGCTGTTAGATTAGGATTACCGTGGACGAGCTATCATTCTAGAGAATAACTCTGTGTAATAAAAAGAATATAATGATATGCAATTGAAATAACGAATACATTTGAAAGTTAAACATATCCGAGATATAGGCAACTGCAGTTTGTATTTGTAGGCTACCTACAAATTAAATAAAACATTCGTAAACCATACTTTACGACACTATAAACGAAAACATTTATGGTTTAACTAAATTTAATGTAAAAGTAGAATCTCTTCACGAATTGTAACCTTAAATAATCCATATAAATGAATGCTAAGAAACGTGGTGGTCATAGTTTTTTAACTTCGTTTAAACATAAATTACGTATTGGTTTTAGTTGATATCTGCGTTAGCCCAGTCAGATCGACATGACTGTGCATCTACTAAGAGACACGCGAAACTCGTGGCATACATAAATAAGTTAAAATTATCAACATCCGGATAACTCTCCCGACGTTCATGTGAATGGATGTAGGTACTCGTACGATGCGGCTCCGATTGAAAATCAGGCCGTATCCGCCTATTAGCGTTATAAACATTTCTTACAAGTTTCCGTACAAACTGACTGAATACCTAAATAAATCAATGCATATCCAGGAATAGACAGTTTTCATTTAACCTAATTGTTAAAAAAATGGGACACTGTACAATATCAACAATGGCAAATGCAATTTGTTTCTGTTTGTTGCCCCTGACTATAGATAGATTAGATCTGTTTGACAATTCGGCGTAGAAAAGATGCACGCGGCGAAACCGCACACAATTTCTATAGACTATTGGTGATATTATAGGGAGTGGTCATTTAAACGACGCAATAGAAGCGTCCAGGGTATGTAGACCTCTGTCACAAGGTCAGTTTCCCCCTTTGAGATCTGAGTTTGGTAGTGTGATGGGAGGTGTGGGTAAATGATGTATGACGAAAGTATCGGGCCGACGAACGGCGGAGACGCGCAGCTACGTCATCGATGTGGTGTGCGAGCCATTCGGAACCGGCCGCGTTGTGCCGACAACCTGTAGTAGCTATGTCAAGAATGTAACTAGCCTCCGGTAGCTTGGCGTTGGTGTATGCAAGATATAACAATTCATTGTTTACTAATAGCCATTTTTTGTTTGAATTTGTAGAATCTATATCTATAATAATCTAATCTATAGATATATATATAATGTTGTAAATAAAAAGGGACAAATAATAGTGATACCTACTATCAATTAAATAATGTTTAAGTAGTTTTTTATTTCAGCTGATACTTTAGTACTAGGTTGATGTCAGAATCGTCTTTAGAGTACGTTAGTACGATCATTCTCATAATTTCGTTACTTGAGGTTCTAGTAGTAACTTTAATTTATTAGTATTAAGCACAAGGTCGTATTATAACCGTGACATGGAAGTTCGATATAACTGCGCAGTTCTTTAGTAGAAACTTCGAGGAATCCATTAAGACATCTCTTTGACGTATTACTGGCTGCAATGCCAGTCAGGGAACTTTTTACATGATAATAACGTGAAACTTACTATTGCTAGTCTCGCCTTCGAAGTAAATAGACATCACTCCACAACACTACTCAAATGGTGAACAGCACTGCACAAAGACACTGAATTAGTCACTTTTTAAGTCACGAACCACCACTTGACCAATCCAAACATTGTGAAAAATCATCGTCCGCTGTAAAATTAAAGACGCAAACGCACTCATCGTGATATTTTAACGTGTAAACATTGAGACATATTGTATTCCAGCGTTGATGAGCATAAAGCGAAGTTGTTAAAATATCAATGTATCCAGCAATGGGTCGACATCGCTGTCCGAGCGTCCTTGCCTGCGTCACCGTGTTATTGTTGTGAAACAATGTTTATACACGTGGCGATCTTGATGCGCACTTCACGTCGCCGTCGATAAGGACGCTATGTCGGCACGGCCAGCCCGCCACAACTAACGCGCGAAACCAATGCTTGCTGGTAATATAATAACCGAACGGAAGGCCACGTGATTCAGATGACAAACGCCTCGGTAAACTGTACACTGACCGACCGATACTACATTCATCTATGATTCACTATCAAATCTCTATGTCGATTTTACGTAATAGGTGATTTATCAGCTGCCTGAAGTTCACAATTAAATATCCAGGCATTATTGCGAGGTTAAAATTCCCTAATTTAGAGCAGAAATGTTGACTAAACTACGGCATACGGGATTAAAGACTAAAAATAATTTAGTAACTTAATTATTTGATATGATTGTATTCTATACATAAAATCTTTACTGTATTAGCTATTTATATGTATGAATAAATATGTAATACTGTTCATTGTTAAGCATTATTTTAAATTGGTTTGAAGGACACAAGTCCTAAAATTTGTATATGTGTGTGTTTCCTAATAAAGTAGCCGTAATAATGCAAACTATGCTTTTTAATTTAAAAAAAATCAAGATTAACGGAAAATTTAGAAAACCTGGATTTTTTAATGGGATTTTTTCTACAGAAATTATAAACAAATTTATTGAAAATGGAACAAGAACATTACACAGCGAGGTCCTAATAAAACTAAGTAGCGTTGTCTCCTAAAAAAATTAAGTAGCGATGTAGGTAAGTCCAAAAAACTGAAGCTTTAGGGAGGAAAGCGCGGGGCCCGCACTTCGAACAGTCATATGCATAAAACTACACGAATTCCTTTTTTCTCGGCTCCTGCCAACCACGCAATTTCTCCGATTGTATGCAAATCCTCGACGCAAACAAAGAACGAAAAAGCACCGACGCAGACGTTCACTCCATCCCACCTGTGTTCCCCCATCGCGTCGGTCTGAGCTGCGGGCAAACTAGCGACCGTTGCGACGCAATCCAACCGAGAGCCGCACCGTAAACAACCACGATATTATTCCTGAATAGATCTCATCTCTTTACATATCGACCGCCACCGCCTTGTCGGGCACGCTTTTATTAGCCGTCTTCAACTAGTGAATTATTCAGTGAGTATTCTATTTACCACTTAGGCAGAAGAATAATGCATCTTGTAGATTTTCATAGTGGCAGGGTCGGCGAGCACGGTGCATAAACATCACCTTGGCCTGAACGGCGCCTGGCCTAAGTAGAAATAGAATCGAATGCATCAGAATGTGACCTATTTAATGAAGTGAATGATAGTAAATATTGTCTGTGCGTGTATGTATAATCTGTATCACTACATATTATAAAACAAAGTCCCCGGCCGCGTGTCTGTCTGTTCGCGATAAATTGAAAAACTATTGAACGGATTTTCATGCGGTTTTCACTAATAGACAGAGTGATTCATGAGGAAGGTTAAGGTGTATAATTTGTTGAGCTTTTATGTAAATTGATTGAAATATGTTGATAATTGTTGACGATGTCTCTGCTACTTGAGCGAAGCCGGGGCGGTTCAATTCATTCAAATTGATTCTGTTCGTGGGAGAGCCACGCTTCGGCACGTATGGGCCGGTTCGACCGGAGCGATACCAAGGCCTCACAGAATACCGGCAGTGAAGCAATGTTTCATTGTTTTTCGCCGACTGAGTGAGGTTTCCGGAGACCCTAACCCTTTCCTCTACTCCTCTTCTCCCCTTCTCCTACTCCAACCTTTAAGGCCGGCAACGCACTTGTAGCTCTTGAGTTGCAGGTGCCCATGGGCGGAGGTAGTCATTTACCATCAGGTATTATCCCACAAAAAAAAATGAGTGTAAATCTGTCATGCCATGTTAGTTTAATACTCTTAATCTTCCTCATTACATCTTACAATTTTTATCAATTTTATTTTATAGTCGTTTACAGGTTTCACAGTGTAACGTCACTTCAGCTTTGGTTAAGAATAAACATAAAAAAGTTCGTAATAATAATAATAACGAACTGCCAAAAAACAAATAAGAAGGCTTGTAGCAAAGAAGCCATTAAAAGAACGACCGGTGTGGAAGGACTGTTGTTGTCACCGGGCGACGACGACTTCTTCGAGGACGGCGGTGGTAGCACGCGAGGCCCGCGAGGCTACAAGACGGGTCTAAGGCAGGTTTAACGGCCGGCCGCCCGACTGTCTGGCCGTTCACCCGGGGCCCGCGCGGGGGCGAAACATGCGCGAAAACACCGCGCCCGCGCCGTTATCGCCGCATGCTCCAACTACATATAGCCAAACGTTTTATTTTGTCGTGTTATCTCTTTCTGTTTCTTAACAGAAGTAAAGGACGCAACGCAAACGCGATCAGTACGAACATAACACTTCAATAGGTAACTAGATACAAGGAAGCGATACACGATTGTGAATCTTATCTATCTAGCTCACGTGATGGAACGGATTGGACCCTAAAAATGGTGTTCCTGTTTAGATAAAATCATTTTTAACGTACAATGAATTAATAGAACAACAAGAAATAAAGAAAGATAATGGTTAATTTGATGCCTTATAGTTGTTACATATTATTAAGATCTGTGAATCACTACATATTATAAAACAAAGTCCCCCGCCGCGTCTGTCTGTCTGTTCGCGATAAACTGAAAAACTACTGAACGGATTTTCATGCGGTTTTCACTAATAGACAGAGTGATTCATGAGGAAGGTTTTGGTATATAATTTGTACCCGTGTGAAGCCGGGGCGGGTTGCTAGTAATTTATATCTAATACTAGCTGCCCCCTGCGGTTTCACCCGCGTAAGTCCCGGTGCAGTATGAATATCGGGATAAAAAGTAGCCTATGTGTGATCTCTCCAGCTATCTACATACCAATCAAATCAAGCAATCGCTTCAGTAGTTTTTGCGTGAAAGAATAACAAACATCCATACATCCTCACAAACTTTCACGTTTATAATATTAGTAGGATTTATTATGAAACGCCACGTCACAGATACCTGAGTGGTCATACGGTACAGATGCGTCAAGTTCATATCGCTTAACGCCGAAATATTGTTTACATTGGAATACGACGTATGAGCTGTTTATTAAAATACTTAATTAACGTACCTAATAATATACATTGATATGCAATTGAGCTAAACCTTATAAAATGTTAAACGGAATATTGTTTTTGAGGGAATCCTCGGTGAATGAAAAGTATTATCCGATACTCAATTGTTTCAGCTTGTAGATCAAAACAAATCACTCAGAATGGTTAGATGCCAAAATTAATCTGCCTAACAAGATAAATATTGACCAAAAACAATAACAACGATTACTGCTAATTAACTTTCGTTCGAGCGCGACCGCGCATTCCTTCTTACTCTTTTAATTTGTTTATTATCCGTTATAAATAGTAATAAGATAGTTCATATTATACTCATAACTGGTTGCGACGTAAGGAGTAGGTAAGACAGCAGATTTCTGCTGGATTTTCATTTTATATTTAGACATCTACCTGGGAAAGAACCTTCACCATATAAAGAGGATTGTTAAATAACGCCATATTTTTTTTCGTGAGTACGGTCGCTAGGGCTCTATGTGATAGGGTTAGCAACGCATAAGCGGCAACACTGGTGTTAGGCGTTTATAAGCACCAATAACAAACTCGCAGGCCGTGAGTTCGTTTATAGACCTGTGATATAAAAAATCCAAATTACAAAAGGATATACTAACGTTGTGATTTGTTAACAAAACAAGGATTTTTTTTTTAACTTTTCTATCATATAACTGAATAACGAATTCAGAGCCTCATTTAACTTAGAAAAGTATCGTACTATGGATCTGAAGACAGCGACGCAGACCATTGTCCAGCATTCGAACACCGAGCGAGATAAGTGTGTCGCTCTAGATTGTGCAGGCGGCCACCGTTGCGACGATGATGTGCAAAAACTGGGGTCAACGACGCTGGGGCCCGATGGGGATGCGCTATACGACCAAAACGGGCTCAGGTATTAGTCATTGTTCATATTTAATATCAGTGTAAACAATAACTTCATATGTTACCCGATGTCCTGGAAAATATTGTATGCCTGACCATAGAATAAGTGCATTGTGCATGTGACATGAGTAAAGAAAGAAATTCGCAACAACCACTAACAATATAATAAAAAAACACAGAGAGTGCCTACATTATTAATTAACATAAAATTTTATAAATTGTTAGCAGTACAGTTGAACTGATATTCATTTCAATATGTGAAATTATTTTGTCTATTTCGGGGATCCATGGATAAGGCAAAAACAGCTGCGAAGTCGAACAGTACGATAATACATTTTGAGATAATTTAAAATGAGAATAAACGCAAGTGCGTTTATTCTCTTATTTCTATTTCTATTGTAAGTACAACGTCCTAATAAATGCAGTAACTTAATATTTGCTATTGAAGCAACTAAGATTGCCTTATTCCTCTTCTAATACGCTGATCTTCACAAGAGCATGGAATTTGAACCCGCAACATAAAGATTCCCGACTCCAGTAATCATCATCATTTCATCCATCGGCTGAATGAATATAACATGAATTACTTAAACGCACGTAGGAAAACTTTAGATGTAATGTTTCTGTTTCAACTAATAAATGGCTTTATTGATTCCCCTGAGCTGATACTCATGTGTATCCCACGCTCTAGCAGTCTCTTATTGAATAGGAAAACAATTGTTATGCCTCATAAATACCAATATGGGTCAGTTTTCACCAATATCTCGCTTGCTTACTCTGGCTAACTCCATTCAAGCCGAGATTGATATATTTGTGAGTTTCTTATCCTCAGTGAAGACTAAATTCCGACTGGATTAATTGATTAATCTTTTTATTAACTTTTTTGGGACATAAATAGTGTATAACTAATTGTGGATGAGGTTCTCTGTGTCATATTTTATTGTATTTCTTAGTTACATTTACTATGCATGTCTTACTGTTAAATGCACATAGATTCACATTTAGTAATCATAACTAATAATAATCATACATTTTTAAATTTTAAAACGCCCTCGACTCGAAAATCCCTTCAACGATTTGAAAAGAGCTGATGAATTTCGAACGGCTGAACACATTTTCTTGAATTATATCTAAGAACACTCTCGATCAAGTCACCTTACAAACAAAAAAAAACTATTCGTAAATTAAAAAACCGTCAGTCTATATTAGACGACGTATAAAAACATCACGACTAAATTTTAGAGAATCCTGTCCAGGAAAATAAAAAACCTGACCTAGGGGCGCCGCCGTAATTGCGTTATTTATTGCAACGCTAAGTATATTGGTAACCCACAGTCAGATACACAGACACACATTTTATCACACACAAATACACAGATACGTACGTTAAACTTGTAACACCCCTCTCTATAAATTAATACTATGGCGAATCATTACAAATTCAAGCAAAAACAGTTTTGATTTTCAACTTATTTAAAGAAGCTTTATTTTTTTTTTAAACTTACATGTATTACAAATATATAATGTGTCAGAATAATTAAAGCATTTTATCCAGGTCAAAGCAATTTGCAATCAAATCAAGGAAATAAAACCAACAATGCTAATATGATGTTTGATATGAATCATCAAAATCAGAATATAAATTTTCAACTACATTTGACATTTTTATCTTCTTCATTTTTACAACGGAATAATGGTTGGATTCCATTTCACCACCACCAACATTGATAATATATTTTACGATTGCCGTTTCAACCATCGGCTCTCTGCTTCTTTATTTTTTTTCTATTTTGTAGTGTTCGTAGCAGCTGTTCCATGTAAGTTACTCTTGCTATTAAAAGAAATTAGTTCCATTTGTTTTACGCATCATGGCGAGATTTTTTATCTTCCAGGTCAGGCTATAAATTTCTTAAAAATTTTTGATTTAACCTCTCAAGCCACGCAACAAACTGTCAAAAAAAAATGAAAGCACGGGCGGGTGATGACATCGTGACATGATCGTGACGTTGTCTTACTATCTTGTAGAAAAAAAGGAATTACTCTACAACCAAGCCATATTTTACGATTCTGTAAACGGCAATAGGTTTATTGATTTATATTTTTATGATCAAGCCACAAAAATGAATAATAATGCAAACAAATTATTTATTCTAATAGTCCAAAATTTGGAAACCACGTTGTTAGCAAAATTTCATGGAATGAATGAAAATTCAAATGAATTTCAAAGAACAAGGACCTATGCTATCTAATAACGTAAATATTTGATAAAAAGACCTCAAGATGTTTATAATAACACCACATAAAACTCGACCCGGCGAAACATAAAATCAACTAGGGATGTTCCTACACATTTTAGAATTTTATCGATAGTTGTTCTTTTTGTAATGTACCTATATAGTATACTGAATAAAAATACAAACTCATAATAAAACTTTATTTACAGAATAGAACAGATCTATTGTTATAGTGTTTTGTCCTTTTGTGTTGTTGTTTTGTCATTATGTCCATCCTAAAGGTTGTCTGGAAGAGATCGCTCTTAGTGATAGGGCCGCCCGTTGTACATTAGATTAGTCAAAGTCAAAAATCATTTATTCTGCATAGACCATTAAATTTTTTTTTTGGTCTATTTACAAACATTTACCAACTTAAGTCTAAATTTAATGATATTATTGAGTAGCATAGTTGGGCGAAAAGCTCATTTGCAAGCTTCTTTATCATCTAAATAATCTTTAATCTTATAATAGCTTTTTCGGCACAATTTACTTTTAATTACATTTTTAAATTTATGAACAGTATGTAGGTACTCAAAATACTGTATCAATTTGGTGTACAATAAAGAGTTATCTATCAGATAAGTAAAAAAAAAAATCATTTATTCATTTAGGTCACAAAGGTCAAAATATCTGCCAAAACTACCACCACATTGGAAGATGAGTAGTCATCTTGAGTAAGACTGTGAGATGAACAGTGTTCAAAGAAACTCCGGCTACTCTTTTCAATTGCCATTATTTGATTACAATTAGTAATATTAATAATAATGTTTATTAATTTAAAAAAGTACAATGTAACTTTAACAATTTATACATATATCTCACATACTGGTTGCCTGAGCCTGTGCCTCAGGCTGTATTAGCACTTTAAAACAAACACTCGAAACACTCTTCCATGCTTTCATTAAATACCTATCACAATACTCTTCGTCACCGCTTTCCTCCTCGTCGTCGGTGTACAGCAGGTCGAGGAAGCTCTGCGGCGCCTCCCCATCAACTCGCCAACCTTTTGACATACTATGTAAAAAAAAAAGTTGCAATAATATATAGCCATTCATTACTAGTACCAGCTGTATCCACATGTTTTTATTTTCTAAAAAACATAATTAGAAATTTTCATAAACAGTCGATGAACATAACAATATCGACAAAACAGAAATATCGTGAACTCACTATTCAAAACATCTGCAACAAATACTTCAGAGAAATTTAGACCTTATGACCGTAAAAATAAATACAAAAATGGCGTGGTTAACTAAACTGCCAATTTATAACGGTTTCCCACCAAATTTGTCTAGCTATTATTACACTGAAATATATAATTACGTACATAATCGTTCTCAAAACGAGTTCTAATGAATTTACAGGGATAAAAAGTCAATACTTTTCACTGTTTTCACTGACAAACATCGTAAAAATAACTCGGAAATCGGTAACTTTCTGGGGCTTTATATATTAGTTATAACGATGTATTTTTTAAAAACTATTACCTAAATAGAATCATTATAAACCAAATAATCATATTTCTAAGAAGAAAACATTACTTACGTGAATAAATCCAAGTAAATCACTTCAAACGCACGCACTTTACACCAGACTCACTCTACAAGTAGCATCAACTGCCAATGCCGCGAAAAAAAAATCGAACCACAGATTTTAAAAATTTATGGTTCAAATGGCAAGGAAATGTAATAGAGAACACATGTTATCAAACTTCTTCATACAAAAGTAGAACGTAAAGGCATCTAAATTAAGCCTAAAGTCTCCTGGGGAGGTGCGGTGCCCGGGCACCGCTTGGGGTTTGACGGAACGGCGCGGTAATAGACTCGCGGTGCCCGGGCACCGGTTGGTATCATAGTGGTTAATATCCACCAATATTTTTTTTTTATATTTTATTTTGATGAATAACGAATATGTGATGTTAAGTCTGGTCACTTCGGTTAGTGAAAAGGTATGTTTTATTTTCATTTTATCATTTACATACTGTCTACTGTTTACGTTAAAATGAACTCATCATGGCAGTGTTATGAGAAAAAAAAAACTATCCAGAAAGATTTATTCTATTCATTAGTTCTTTATAGTATTCATACCATATTTCATTTATATCTTTAGTATTTGTTGGAAACTTCTTAATCTGTATTTTTAATGTATTTATTACATTAATTTAATTAATTATATTAATATAGGATTTATAAATGAATATGTGAGCTTGACTTGCACATATATTTACTTATTTATGCAGGTAATAAGTAATTACACAGATAACAAAAAATATGTAAACTCAGGAACACAGTGTTCACTCAGCTATGAGCGGGAAATATAACACTTTGTTTACTTCCTATATAATCTATAATATGCGTAAACAAACATTTATAGGCATTCGAAATACCTAAAAATGTTTCAGGAGATTTCATAATTTTTTTCTTTGTCATTCATTCTTAGTTTTTAAGCAGCGGCAACACTCTCGTACTGAACTTTTAGTAAAATCAGTATCAAATTTAGTGCTGTCATAATTAAAACTAAATTTAATCGATGTAACAACAAAATAACATATTCGAAATCTCTTAACTAAAATTAGAGAATTTTAGTATGGTGACAAATTTTAGTATATTGGTTTGGTAAAATTAGTGACTGATCTGTGAAATATTATATGACTATCGTTTAGTTTAGCCTCAAAAGGTCTCGAACAGGAAGTCGAGGTAAGGGCAATGAACAAGCGAGTGTGAAGGTCACAAAAACAAATAACTAAAAACTACGTGGCTCATACCTACTGTCGTACGAACAGATAAAATTATTTTACTACCCAGCCCTTATTTCGTAAAATAATAATTTAATATAATAATTTCTGTTAAAACTGTAACGTAGTGTGTTCTTACAAAGGATTTAACTAAATTAATAAGGACAATATCACACAGAAACAGAATATGACGTCACACATTCAGCAGGTTACCGTTAAGTCTTGATGCTTTCCATACTCATTCAATTATTAAAATAACAGCACCGTTGGATGCGCAAAAACCTTAGTTGTTCGGTCGATGACACCAAGGGGCACTTTAGGGCTGACTCCGTCACACTTCGTCAACTTTCGTACCAAAGTTATAAAAATACTTAATTTGTTTTTGTTACAAACTATTTAGAGGGGAATTGTATATGTAAAATACTTTCGGAACTCACATCATAAATATACTTTCGAAATCTCATTTAAATGTTTCTTGTCTTCATTATTATAAAGACAGATTTTGTACTTAAAAGTTCGCAGGTTAGACACAAATTCTTAATCTAATTTAAATAAGAACTGCTAGAAAGCAATGAAAGTATTAGTATTTACAGCAAGTTACGACGACAACCGGAGAAATCTGAAGCATTTACATAGAGTACCTGAATGCCCACATAGATTTAAGGAAACGCTGCCCACATATTGTTCTCGGTCATATGAATTACCTCCTAAACTGATTCTTAGTGAACTTTGATATTTATAGCGAGCGTAATAACGAAAATATTTTACCTTTTTGTAAAAATGGAATTAAGACGCATATCGGTATAAGTACATATTAACAAAACAATCTCTTCATAGGGTAATTGTTTAGATGTAATTTGTTGTTGCTTCAAAACTCATTAAACCGTGTCGTTCTCGAGCTTAATGTTACTTTATTACAATTTCTGACCTAAGAAATTTCTAATTATTCGAGACAATTTCACCCGCACAATGCGTAGAGACAATTTTGGTGGGGAACTATAAATCGTCGTTCCGCATTCCAATGTGAAATTCATTCACGGGTCGTAATGAAGTCGTCTAGACTGTGTGTCGGAGAAAGGTGACCATTCACCGGCCGGCGTGACTCGTGAGGCGGACCGACTCCGCTCCTACAGACGTGCAAGTAACTGGTTATTAATCGACTACGTGAAATACATTTCTTATGAATTTTACACTGACTGACGGTACTACTTTCAGACGGCATACAACTTAATAAAGGCACAGCATTGTTAAGGAGACCTAATTTACTTACTGAATTAATAAATTTGCAATCTATTTAGTACTTCATACAATAGAATGATATGGAATCAACATAACAGTAATATTCCCATAACACTAAACAAAAAGGCGGTATCAGCACACAGAACAAACTTAATAATGTAAGCCTTGTAAGCGACCACTTTCCAAACAACACGATATCATCAACATGACGGCGGTGCACGAACGTTTGGTTTTAATGACAGCGCACCGTGAGGCCAGCATCCGCGTAGCAACAGCTTTCAGACAGTGAATGAAAGTTGATCGCGGCGGAAAAAATGCGAGACCGCCGATGGTTCCGGCGCAAATGACCGCGGTAAATATTTGGCAGTCGAATCCGGAGCCAAGGTCCAACCGACGCATCAACATATTTTCGTCGACTTTTCAGTATCTTCAATTAATTTAAATAATGCAGATTTGCACTTTTCTTTATTAAGATACACATCATAATGTGTATTTTATATGACGAATTTTTTATTTGCTCATGTATTCTAATAAAATTTATTTACTGAATAATTCTGAAACATCAGCATATTTGACTTCCAATTCCTGAACATCGAACAAGTTGTTACCAAATTTGTCTGTAGCCGTAATCATTACTCTTATAAGTAAAGGTGATAGCATTTTTACATGCCAAGCAGGCTCCGACGAAATGCTAAATAATTTATGAGACAAAACTTTCAACCAGATCGTAGAATCAGCTGGCTAAGTAATTTCACGGATGGTGCAGTGGTTTAAGTGGTTAACTAACTAACTGCCACCGGAACTGTTGCAAATTCGATCCATACATTATTTGTTTGATTCACAGTTAACCGTTCTGAGTCTGTGTATACTTTATGTTTTCTACTTGTATAATTGTAAAGTCGTGTGCGCCTCAGAGAGTATTTCGTAGTGTGAGAATTAACCTCTTGGAAGTTGGTAAATTTAGAGGGTTAATTAAATAAATTAGCGAAAATACGCAGTGAGTTCAGAGTTACGTTTTCAAACAAGAAGGCACAAACGGAAAGTGGAAAGACTGTGTTCATTAATAAATTAATAACAATTTTATATTTAAATTTTAGTTGGTATTTAATAAGTAAGAGAACTTAGCTATCAAGTACTTTAAATAGTAGTTCAATTAGATGACTTTTATGCCTGCCAGCGATTATCATCAATGCAGCAAGCCTAAGCTTAAACACCTATACGATCAACGTCGACGATGTCTCTATACATTGCCTGATAAACATTTTCCATTTCATCCTGATAACATTTCCTGCCCTTATCCTTACTTGGTGCCGACTATATGATATAATATTTAGCCTGTACACACTTCTGTTAGCCGTCAAGTCTGTATATGTATCCCTTTCGGCAGAAAAGCACTTAAATTAACAAAATTGTTACTATTTTATTTACAAAAATAAGTGTTCATTCCCTAATGAAAAAACCCGAATACTTATATATAAAAAACCCGCTTTCACGCTCAACATCCTCTTGAGTCATATTTATTAAGTATCAAAATAAGATTAATAACTTCCATAAGCAGTACTCCCGACTCGAAAAGTCCTTCTTCTTATGTAGTATCTTCGAACGGTTGAACAGATTTTCTTGAATTATATCTAAGAACACTCGATAAAGTCACCTTTCAAACAAAATAAAACCGCCCTATAATCGGTTCATTCGTTTGGAGCTACGATGCCACAGACAGACACACAGACGCGTCAAACTTATAACACCACTCTTTTTGCGTCGGGGGTTAATAAATATACGACTGTACCCTTGTGTCATGATACCTATGTCCTACGACGCACGATTAACTTCCTGTATAACAAGTTTCGTCTCTGTTAGGTCTGAAGTTTCTTAGACTATCTAAATATGCACACATAAGAAGAACCGTATATTTTGACTTTATCTTAAATAGTAAGGTAAGGCACCTACGTCTACACTATATGAAGAAAAATATTTATTTGACTAGCTGTCCCCCGCGCGGCTCCCCTCGCGTGTATATATTTATATAGTTTGCGCGCAACACTAATTATTTCTTCCAAAATAAAAATAGCCAAGTTATTCCTTATAACACCATCTATCTGCCAGTGGAAATCGGTCCACCCGTTCCAGTGATTAGCCGAAACAAACAGACAGACAGACAAAAAATTTAAAAATAGATTTTTTGGTATCCTGTAAACGTTCGGATGCATTTCGTAAAATGCTGTTATTATAACATTACAAACACAGACAACTTTATTTATTTGTATAGATCGGGCTTTAGTCTGCGTCTTGTGATTCAATAAACCCTTCTGATCTAAATTCAGGCTACTCTGTCCCGGATTTCACAGAACTGGATATTAAGACCAGTCTTTGTGTTATTTAGGACTGGCAAATGCAACGATCTCCAGTACAGTGCCAAAAGCGTAGGCGGTAAGAGTCGAACAACACTACCGGAAAATGGAATAAAATATGCATGTCACTTGATTTAAAAAGAGGGATCCAATTACCAGGGTGCTATTAAAAAAAATATTACGAAATTACAGTTCTCATTAAATTGCTATTGGCTACCCCAACAGATTGTACAAATAAATAGAGCGGTCGGAATGATTCATTGAATCGATATGCGGGAGAGATAACCTTGCCGAAATCGGTTGGTAGGTTGTGTCATCCAATAGAAGCGACAATGCAAGCAACCATATGCGACAGAGAATTAGGTTAGAGATCGGGGAAGCTGACGCCGCGCGTAAAAATTTTAGGGCAGCAGTGATATGGACCGATCATAATTCGCCTCAAAATAAACTATGTAATCCCACTAATATTATAAATGTGAAAGTTTAGATGGATGGATGTTTGTTACTCTTTCATGCAAAAACCACTGAACCGATTGAGATAAACGTGGTATGTAGATAGCCGGACACCTGGATTAACGCATAGATTACTTTTTATCCCGATATAATGAAGGGATCGGGACTTACGCGGGTGAAATCGCGGGGCGCTGCTAGTATGTCATAAGCTGTACAACTAAGTTTCTAGTCTAAATTTTTATGCAACAGATAAAAGTTTAATGTCATTAAACTTATATAGTTGTAATTTCCTTAAACAAATACAGCACTGCAATTAGATCCCCTAACTGCAGAAGTCAAATAATCCCACTAATATTATAAATGTGAAAGTTTGGAGGAATGGATGGAGGGATGGATGGATGTTTGTTACTCTTTCACGCAAAAACCACTGAACTGATTGCGATGAAACTTGGTATGTAGATAGCTGGAGACCTGGATTAACGCATAGGCTATTTTTATCCCGATATTCCCATGGGATCGGGACTTACGCGGGTGAAACCGCGGGGCGCTGCTAGTATACTATAAAACATATAAGTCAAGCATTTATGCTTTAGAAAATACCCATTTCAAAGATAATGGCACTAAATTCTGATCGGCACTGGCCGTGGTCACAGGCTGACTGGCTCAGCGGTGCACGCCCTCCGTCGTCGAGATCGTGAGGTAGAAGGTTCTTCATCCACCCGCACATTTTCGATATTTTGATTTCGCCATGTACCGTCACGTGGAACCCAGTGATAAAAAGCACGCCACCTCGCTTTTATGCGCAGTCGGGTGAACACCAGAATAGGGGCACATCGGTTTGCTTAGAGAATAGGGACACTGTTAGTATAGTATGTGACGGTACATGGCGAAACCAAAATATCGAAAATGTGCGGGTGGATGAAGAACCTTCTACCTCACGATCTCGACGACGGAGGGCGTGCACCGCTGAGCCAGTCAGCCTGTGACCACGGCCAGTGCAACCTGGTCGAAACGTCAGGCAATTCAGAGGTATATAATACCTAATTTTTTTTCATTAGTGATTTAACTGACCCTATTATAACATCCAGAAGAACCTTTACATATATTTTTAACAAAGCGATCTGATCAAAATTGTGCTATAAAAGATATTATCCAAGCTACCCTGCCATGCATTGCTGTGGCTAAATAATCAATAAAAATAAATAAAATTTAAGTGTCTGTTTGTCATCTCAAAATAATAGTTGTTTTTTAAGCTCATACAGTTATTTGCATGATACCTCTGTCTAAAAATTGGACTGTCTGTCTGTCCGTTTTTTCCGGCTAATCTCAGGAATGAGTGGACCGAGTTCCACAGGACTTTCCCTGGCAGATAGCTGGTGTTATAAAGAGTAACATAGGCTACTTTTATTTTGGAAAAAGAATTAGGGTTCCGTGCAAAATATATAAATATGTACACACTAGCCAAGCCGTGTGACTATAAATTGAGATAAAAACTATTTATCCTCTCTCAGTTAGACCAAACCGCACTGTGCAAAAATTTCAATAAAGTTGGTTCATTAGTTAAGGAGATTATCGCAATTCCTGAAACACTCCCAAAATTTTTTTGCTGTCTGCAATGTTAAACACAGGGAGCTTGTACTTGTTCTAATTTTCCTTTCAACGAATTAGTGGTATTGCAAGACAATCTTCACAGATGCGTCAGAATACAGCAACATGAGTGTCATCATGCTGCCTTAAAACCTGGAACAGACTCAAAGAACGAACCCAAATGCTTTTTGTAACTATACCATTTAGATCGTAGAATGGATGTGTAGTATTTTTTAATCTGCAAATAATGAAAACGCCAATATGGAAACCATGAATAATGAGCTGTAAAAAGAGCCAGTTATGACAGTAAAAAAAAACACTATCTAATTATCAGGCCCTATATCTTTTTATATAAAAAAATCATGTCACATTGTGTGTCCATGATTAACTAATGAACGGATTTTAATGAAATTTTGCACAATATTTGGCTGGTACATATACTGTATATTAAAAGAGGATAAGGTACTTTTAGGGCTACATACATACAACATTGATGGGTAGTAAACTCAACTGCAAACCTGTGGAAAATCAGGTCAAAGGGATGTGGGACAGAATGTACTATACCTACCCTACAGCTGGGTTATAGAGGGCTGTGTGCATTCAACAATATACACACACATGCTTTCCCCACCTGCATTTGTTAACTGGTATGGAGGTCATAGGTTGGAAAATTGTGTAATGTCCAATGAATCAAGACCATTTATCTAGTTAGATTCACTTGAAATAATTTCAGGGGAGGGTAGGATCAAAAGAGATTATGGTAAACTAATGTAAGCAGAAGACTTGTAAACTTTATTTTGTAACTGTGAGAATGTTGTTTATATTACTTTGTTTTACTTTTATCAGCTTTTATAGTCCACCACCAATATCCTAATACTTCTAAATAAACTTAAATAGTGTAAATTCAGTCTCAAATCTTACAACTCAGACATTTCAACATTATAAATCAATTAGTGATGAATTAACATGTTGAGATTTGATTAAAAATTATCAATTTTATTAAAGAGTAAGTTTCAATCAATATAAATAAAATATAAAGTAAATTTTAGCTAAAATACTGAACTCATTTAATAAATTGTATTACCCTCATTTAATGTATAATCTTACTGAGGACTCAAAGTGGCAAATCTAATGTGTATCTTTGATTTGTTCATGACTCTAACTTTGAAGTTCAATATTTTCAAGTAATTTGTGGCAAATACAATTACATACAACCATTCATAACTATAGGCTTCTTGTACAGATGTAAAAATAGTTAGTTTTAAATCATAAATTTACAGTAAGTAGATGCATATGTTCTCATCACTATGTAGAATATAAAGTAACTGTTTTCATTGCTTAAAAGAATAATCATTTATTAAAGAAATACTACCTTTACAGTATCCTGTGTGCGAAGGGTATTAAATAGTACATATAATTGATTTAAAATAGGTAATCTATATATTTTTCTTACTGTGCTAGAAAGTGAATGAACAGAATATTAAAGGGTATACCTATCTCCTAGATTCATAATATTGACAAACACAAAAATACCATGTGGTAAGTTATTGTCTAATCATGTAAGTACTAATTCAAGGATATGTTTGCAAGGATAAACTTTTTTAATACATTGCATCAGCAATTTGTTCCAGCAGTCTCTAGTCTTCACTAAGAACAGTTGATACAAATCATATGACAGAACATGCAATGCATTTGTTTGTTTCTGAAAAGGGTGCTACAGCATAATACTATCACAATACTTACACTTATTTTTGGCATTCTCATCCATGAGCATGTTGAAATGGTGGTGGCGGTTCCACGCAGCCATCTTGCCTTCGTGAGGAGCCCCGAGAAGCACCAGGGCCGCCCCGGCGGGCCCAACTCCGTCTAGGGGCTCCAGTGTCCTCAGAGCACTACAACTTTGTCACACACTCATAACCTGAGGAACATAGCTATCACACACTCGCGCTCAAAACGCCGTCGGCCCGGACGGCGGTGTCATCGGCGCCGACGCGCGGCGCACATGCCTTGCACTTCCGCTCCACGCACTTATGCACACGCGGGTAAACAAGCACGGTCAAAACGGCACCGAGCGGTGATTCACCTCTAACGCCCGTCGCGCGCTCCGCACTGCAGGCGGACTGTAGCGGCGATCGAGAGCCGCAACCGACTGACACCCAAACACTAGTCTCGTGTCACGTGTGCGCTATATGCAACGCACCGACATTAAACACTATACCACACAAATAAATTCACATCCGATTGCAAATCACCGTCCAATATTACCGACAAATTAATAAATTTCACAAAATGCCACAGGAGCGAGCAAGACGCGCGACGCGGCTTCCCTTCGCCGATCCGATCCTCACTGCTCCGAATCGAACTCGCGAACAAAATAATAACAAATGTGCATGAGATGCTCGCTATAATAAGTGCACGTGGGTTGCGTCACAGAGGACTGACCAAATATTATGAAATCACAGCTACTGATCAGAATGTTTAAAAAAATACAACGGAATTCCTCGGAACACAGACAGTTGACGGCCAGCTAACGAATATATTTTTTTATGAAATACGAACTTCACTGTCGCACTGGCAAGTAATCGAGTGATAGACTTATGGAAAGTTTGAGCATTCTAATTATACTACAATCAATTGCACTATTTGTAAACAAAACACGGCCCGTAATACATTCAGAAAATAACAGTTTCGAGCTGTAAACGCGAACGCGTAGATCAAGCGCGACAAATAGGACAAAACATGGCAGACTCGAAAAGCACACGAAATTTGTCTGTGGTTGTTTTTTTTTTAAAGCTATGGTTTCTACAGAGGTTAAATAATTAATTTCCAAAAGGTTTTCTTTTTATTACATTATAGTATAATTATACATGGATTCAATGACGATAGTATGTACCGACAAGAAAAAAATGTTCCAAACCGTAAATCAGTAGAACATTAAAGTAATTTATTTTTATAATTCTTGATATTTTATCGAAAAAGATCTAAGGCTTTGCGTGGATAGGAACGAAAGAGGCTTGTACCATAGAGAAGAGGAATAAAATATTGCCCACTGTATGAAAAATAAATACTACTACAAAATATACCTACTGCAGCAGCAGAGATCCTACTACTGAGAAGTGCTGTACATAATTAATAGTGTATCTGTCATTAGAATATTTTTGTAGCATTAACTTTTTCTAATGATCTCCGTCTTCAAATAAACTACCATTGGTCAAGGGCTTCCATATCTACAAGCGTACTTGGCGGGAGGAACGATACACGGCGGCAGCTCGTGTAAGATGACTAGTACCGGTTGGTGGTCCAATTGTAACTCGTCGTCGACCACCTGCTGTGTGATCTGGCAGCGTACATTTTGGTTGTAGATTATAATGTTTAGCACGTCAGGGGGAAGGGCGCGCTGATACTGGGTAATGTGTGGGTACCTCCGGACCAGCCGCCCTGTACCCCCGGGAACTGTCCCAGAAGGCTTCTGTGCTTCTGGAAGAAGCTAGGCTAGTTCAACTAGTCAGCTTATCTGAACGCACAATGGACCGTCTATGACTCTAAATGTGAAAACAGAGCCCTATACCAATACCAATACCCCCGGGCCTCAGCGTCGTTGTACAGTCGTACACCAGAAGCGTTCGCATTTGTTGAATGTCCCTACCGTCATATAACTTCCTTATATATTCCGAAAAGCATCTCAAAAAAGTTCGTTAACTTTCCTGAAACATCTCGTACAATGTACATGACTCAACCGCTGTTCGAAGTTTTAGAACTAAGTAGTGTTCTAATAAGTTTCTCATTGATACATAGATTAGTTCCGTTATTTGTGAAAAGATGGCACCGTGCATCTCAATTTAGTTCCCTTGTATCACTTTAGACTTCCGTAACAATATCATTTTGTACCATCAACGTCCATAAGCTTTTAACGAAGATATAGGGACATTATAACCAGGAAATATCTTTATCAAGGATTTATAATGTATTTTAAATCGTTTAATGCAATATTAATAAGTGTGTGCGCCTCGAAAGCACACAGGACTAAGGAGATATGTGGACCGCTTTGCATGTCACAGCAATACGATTCTTGCTTTAGCGGTTTTGAACGTTTACTGTAACTACTACATCTAAATTTAAATGTGTCTGAGCCTTCGGGGAACAGACGTTTTTTAAAAGTCCCATATACTGATACTCTTCCCACATGAAACATCAAAAGAAAAACATTTTTATGTTGAATGAGGACAATACTAGGAAATAAGAACAAAATTCAATAACTAAAAAACATTACGTACTTGTAATGTTTTTTTAATAAAATGTTTAATATTTGCCTCAAAACAATCTTGTGCCAAGTAGTTTTATGCAATGCTCATGGTATTGAGCAAGAAGCTACGAAGTGAGAAGAGCGGGTTAGAGTAGGAGTTAGAATCTGGCAACACTAGCTAGAAATCGCTTTTCTCTTTGGACAAAGTGACGAAATATCGCGTATTCGCGTGTTATTTTTCTATATTGAAAATAAATTCTATCCAAACGTAATCCAAGTAGATATACTATCAGGAAAGAAAGAAGTTCCTCGTAAAGTTATCACTTAGAATTAATAATCGAGAATTAATCTAAAGTTTACGTTGCTCGGAGGTTTGGTTGTGATAAACGCGTCATTGCTTTGTGCGTAATATCCCCCTAGCATTAAATCAGCCTTATCCTCAAAACTTAGTAACGCAAAGAAACTGTACAAAATGCCTAAAAACGGAGGCAGAATTAGAAATTTTAAGAACAGCGAGCATTTTGGTGAGTAACTCATATTTAAGCATGCTGCCCTGCGTTTTTGGTTTCTCAAATATATCTTCGCATTCCTTTTGTAGTGTGTAGTTAAAGCAAAATGTAGCTGATTTTATCCTTAATTTTTGTGAAATAATAATTGTACTGTCCTAATGTTAACCTAGTTACAAACGTAAACAACATTGTTTTTCGTCATTTAGCATTGCAACATTTTATTACAGAACATGATGATCGGACACATAGCGGTAACACAAGGCGTGTTAGTTTTAAACCTGGCACTCACAAGGGAAAAAAATGGAACAAGCCTATGTTGATGATTGATGATGCTGATATTGATATGACTGGGTCTGGAGGGGCCCATATGCGCAACAAGGGATCTTTTAGAGGACGTGGTGGTCGGTTAATTTCTCCTGCCCCCATGTCAGGTCGTGGACCTATGAGGAAGAGGTTAACCCAAGGATCACTACCATGGTATCAAATTATTATACCATATGGAGCAAAACACTCAAAAGAAGTTGTATTACGATCCCTACTCAGCTTTGTATCACCTGATGTCTTTATTCCTCACTATTACAAAATTAGTGGTAATGCAGCAGTCTTTTATGTGGATGAGTTTAAACTGGCTGAAAAACTACTTCATGCAGATAGAAAAATTGTTATGTCTGATGGATTCAAACTCATGGTAATTGTGAGAAATGCTGTGCCAAATGTTGTTATTGATGCTGAAATGAAAGAGAAGATGAAGCTTACCATGGCTAAAAGATATAATGCAGCAACCAAAGCATTGGACTTAACAAAATTTCATGCAGATCCAGGTAAGGATAAAAATACATATCATCAGTAACATACATGAGCACAATCGTTTGTTATGTATCTGGGTGTAATTTATCTTAAATATGTAGGTATGTACTTAGTAATATATGTTTATCAGCAGTCTGGTTAATATATTATAGTACAGCCTCTGCCTAGTTTGGTACGAGACGGTCATGTGTGAAGTGTCTCACGTTATTATTATACCTTGATGTTACAGCTGTGTGGTTTTGAGGAATTACTAAAGGTTTTTGTTTTTTTACTGTAAGAAAAACAAATTATTCATATTAGGCAAATTAATTCAATTGGAGTGATTTTTTAACAAATTTAGGAAACTCCATGGACTGTAGGAACAGAATCCCACTTCCCATCCCATCCCATCCCACTAATCCCACTAATCCCACTAATATTATAAATGTGAAAGTTTGAAGGGATGGATGGATGTTTGTTTGTTACTCTTTCACGCAAAAACCACTGAACCGATTGCGATGAAACTTGGTATGTAGATAGCTGGAGACCTGGATTAACGCATACGCTTTTTATCCCGAAATTCCCACGGGATCGGGACTTACGCGGGTGAAACTGCGGGGCCTTGCTAGTGTTTCATAATCATAATTTAGTCTATGTTCTATTCTCTGGGTGACTAATCACCCTTCCTTTAAGATAGGAGAAATCAAGGGCACTCTTTACAGGGAGGAGGAAACACAAGGTCAATATTGGTATTTTTCTAAAAACTGGTAAATAATTATGCATATCAATAATTTCAACATTCATTTTAACAGGATCCTTTGTGGAACCACTAATATTTAATGATTTAAAAATAAATTAAGTTTTCAATAAGGTTTAGATATGAACCGTTACTTAAATAAAATTTTTCTATTCATGGGACAAAGATATTTATTCACCTCCCTATTAAACGTTCCAAAATATTCATATACAGTTGATAATAATATGAGATCATTTTTATATGGTTTGACTTGCATCACTTACATGTTACTCAGTGATTCATAGCTATGAGTTAATATTATGTAATCAGTTTATAGATAGTTTTATTATCTCTCTCATTCATTTGTTGTATAGATTGTTATGTAAACATTTTTACTATATTGCAGCTGTGATGTTACTGTGAAAGAAGTCTATTACCTCTTCTATCTAATCAACCAATATTTTGATTAGCAATGCAATGCACAATATGGATGCCTACATGGCATTTTTGCACATTTTGCATTTATCTAATCTTGGATCCTTGAGTTTGTTTTAGTGTGTCTCAAGACTAGTCAAAGTGTAGTAGTAAAAGTGTCTGAAAAGATCTGTTTCTATTTACAGAAATATATTTGTCATCATTATCATAAGTTACACCCTTGAATACCATAGAATACTATAGTAAAATTATTTACTCGCTACAGACGGTCATAAATCATTCAAGCAGAAAACAACAGCTCTTTTGAGTTGTCTATTAAAACTAATGTTGCTTTAGGAAAGTAATTTTTTCCTTAAATTAAACCAACCCTACTTTTGTATCCTCTCTTTTCTATAGAAGAGTATCATAACAATCTTCTGTCCTTGGTATCTCAGATGCTTAAGACAGGTAGTTGCTTGCCATTAGATACACTGTGCTTGTTTGTTGACTTAGTTGCTTAGAATAAAAGTAAAATTATAACATGCAGAAGCACTGTTTGCTGATAAAAATAAATACAAAGGCATTACCTCTATGTCTTGGAATCTTATTCTGCAAATTTAGTAAGAGCTTTTGAGAGAAAAAAACAATCAACAAATCTATTCTATTTTACAGATCTATCAGAAATATTCTGTGGTCTATTTCGACCTGTCATCATGTTGGCTGTTATTGATATCATTGCTGAAAACATCCCAGATCTTGAGGCATTGAACCTTAATGATAACAAACTTCATGGTATTGACCATCTGAAGGCCCTGGCTAATAAATTGAAAAATTTGAAGATTTTATACTTAGGTGATAATAGGGTAAGTGTCTTTACAATTTGAATGACTTTTTTCTTAATTCTTTCTTCCTACTTAACTGTAGATATGGGCAGCAACATTAAATCAGTGGACTAATATTTATATGTCAACTTAAGTGGGTCTGCAAAACCCAAGTTTATATTTTAATTGAATTGCATTTATGCACTATAATCCCTAAAATGGTATCTTTTGTAGACTGATCTACGTAACTGACCAGAAATTGCTATAAATTAGCAAAAAGGCTTTGTTAAATGTTTTGAAATGGAGATTATTCAAAATATAACAAGCAAATCAAATGTAAATATATTAGTATTTTTTTTTATATTCTATACGCTCAAGTAATGAAAGTGTTTTGTAGTGGTAAAAGTCTTTTCCTGTGGTTTTCCCATTTATTTAGTAAGGTTATAAGAAACATACTCTCTTATGCACAGGAGGGGAGCAGTAATGATGTTGATTAAATATAGATGCAACTGTAGCACACCACTAGTTATATTATAATATTAAATGTACATATAAATCTTTTCATACATTTTTTAGATATATATTTTTCTTTTAGATCCCATTCCTTGGTTCGCTGGACTCGATTAAGAGCCTTCCATTAGTGGAGCTTTACCTCAAAGGCAATCCATTGGTGAACAGGTTTCAGGATCACGAAATCTATATCAGGTAGTATATGTAGTACTGTATAATTGTTGACTGACAATTTGTTGTATTTAATGTAAAACCATGAGAGCAACCCAAGGTACAGGTAGAAGAAAGACAAAGCTAAAGACGCATTAGGCTCAACATGAGGGGTATTTCTAATTTTATGCATAGAAAAAATTCAATACTGTCCATTTAGGAAGTTTGTTTTAGTTGTCATGTAAGGGGTAATATTGCTATACAAGACAAATGTTAATATTTATTTAAATATATCACCTGACTATATCACTGTTCACTTCTATGTTCACCATTACTTTAAGAGGAGTTAGGACTAATAATTCAGTGATGTGCCAGATATACGTATCCGCGGATATCTGAGGTAGAAAAAAGATCTGTATGTGTATCTGTGTCCGTGACTTTTTGACAGATCTTAAACGGGTCTTTTATTCAATTCAATTCTAAATTTATTTTGTTAAAATTAATTATGAAATATTTGATGTTGTAAGTTACTAATATTATTGACAGTTATAAGGTACTATTTGACTATCTTTATAATGAGATCAAATCCAAATCTTTGTGATATGTGTATTAAAATAAATATTTTAAAAAATACGCGCAGTGCACGTTGAAACGTGTCTATCTATATTACTACTATCTACTATCGTTTCAAGGTCACGCGTAGCGAAATCAACTGAGAAAAAAACTTGAGGTCCGTATCCGTATTCGCGGATCTGGACACTAATAATCCGTATTCGTATCCGCGGATATACATATTTAATGATCCGGCACATCACTACTAATAATGTATGAATAAAAGATTTAATGATTTAAGAAAGATTAATTAAATTAGTGCTTCATGATATTCTTCTGAGATTTTTATTGTATGAGCTTGAAATAATGTCATTGCATAATAAGAGAATTTTAAAGCTAGTGTTTATTAAATAAAGTTCTGAAAACTCAATAATGATGATGAACTTCATTTAAACCATGCCTACAATGTATGTGTCTATAGTGTTCAATATAATACAAGTAAATAACTAGTTTGTGTACAAAGTTCTAAACTTTATTGAGGTACTTATGAAATTGTTTTATGTAAGCAACAATTTATTTATGTTAATTTAATGCAGACTTACAGTCTGCATTAAAGTTGGCTGAGACACAGTTTTAAATAATGTATAGTTCAAATAGTTACTGATGTATCTGTTTTGTGATTTTTTTAAATTTTGGCAACATAATGCAAAAAACATCACTAAAGAAATGTGTGATGTAGACCAAATGTGTTCTTGCTTTGAAGGATTTGCGGGCTTTACGAAAGTGGAATTAAAAAGTGCATAAATAAAATGAAGTTATAATATATATATTTTACCTATTTGTATATTGTACAAATAGGAGCAAAATTTATGGAATTATGTTAGTTTGCTCCAATTTATTTTATTAGTTTTCAGAATCTGCTATTGCTGTTTCCTGAACGTAGGTTCTCCTAGTTCAAGGACGTGATTGCGGGTTTAATAATCTGAATATTTTATGTATTGCATGTATCATATTTCTTACGAAACCTGTATGCAAGCTGAACATGCTTTAGGTATTTACAGGACCTATTCACAGATAGATATAGACAGAACTTGATTTCTACACGATGACTGCACTAGGTGAGGATGTGAGCCTCCAAACTCTTAATCACCCCTATCGACGCGAATACAAACTTTAATAGTTCGGGCAGACAGCGGGTGGGGCGGGATGGCGTTACGGCGTGAGTGGTTAAGATTTACTAACACTGAGCGCCTAGCGCAACATTGCTGTGTGGTTGAATATTTTTGTTATACGTAATAAAAAGAGTTACATTCTATTGCACGTAGTGATATAAACAAATCGCGGTATAAGAACCAGATGAACGTATCTACATATCCGAGAATTTACCTGGTTCCTTGTGATTCCTTAGCTATTTTGTTATTTTGGAAACGAAGTAATTATAAATGCAATATTTCACAATATTGCATTTATAATTACTTCGTTTTGGCATTTCATAAAGGAGCACTTTGTGACCCGTATTATGAAAAATAAAAACGACTTTTTAGTTTTTTGTAGATACGTTCATCTGGTCCGCGCGAAATGGTCCTATTACATATTCAAAGCCTTTGGTCTAAAGTTATGAATAGTTATATTTTATTATATCTGCAATAAATAACTTCAAAATGATTGAAACTCAAGTTTAAACTTAGACTTATGAAGAAATGAAAAATGATGTGAACGACGATGTACACACTCACTCATTTGAGTCTTCTATAATATTATTAATATATTCTTATGTACAATATAAACTTGGGTAATAAAATTTATTAAACACTAGCTGCGCCTCGCGGTTTCACCAGCGTAAATCCTGATGCCGTTTGAATATTGGGATAAAAATAGCCTATGTGTTTAATTGCAATCGGTCCAGTAGTTTTTGAACAAACTTTCACGTTTATAATATTAGTAGGAAATTGAGAATTTTAAGTTAAACTTTTTTACTTTGTTTCAAATCGGATAAAACTTTCTCTTAAATAAAATCGATTGTTATTTTTAATCGAATCAGCAACATTGTTGGTCTCCAAATAATTGTCTACTTATCGAACTGTAAACAAAACAAAATAATGGACAGAGACGCCGCGTCGCCGAACCGCCCCGTCCGCTGTCTGTCCCAACCATAACTTAGTTTGACAATTTAACAAGAATACGAAATGTTACTAATTTATACAAGTTAGTCCATCGTATTCCTGCACACACAACTTAACATAGTTTTTATTCAAGTTACCTTAAATCTGTGAATATGTTCTTAGCTACACAAGTGAAAAAAAAAAATACATTTCAGTAAATTCGTATTTAAATTTACTTTACTGCACACTTCAATTCTGAATGGGTCTGCATATGTTGTTGGTGCGTTGTTTTGTTGCAAATTCTACTTACTTCTTAAGTAAGCCTCCTGAATAGCGTACTAAAGGATAGGAATGCCGTACTCAACATGCAGAAACCCAATCGAAATTGGTCACTTATCCAATGGCAGAATCTTGCAATATAGTTAATACTTCTGATTTTCCAGTTTAACACCTGCATCAGAAACTGTCAATATAAATGAGTGTACTTTCAAAATATGAATCGATATAACCCAACTATTATTGATAGTTGAGCTGTTTTATAATTTTATTTTACTGTCCGAGCTTTTATTGTATAATAATAATTTTAATTTTCTGACTTTGGTTTCATCAACTATATCTCATAATTTGATAACACACTCAGCTTAATATTGTCAGG
This sequence comes from Euplagia quadripunctaria, assembly GCA_963859945.1. Taxonomy (NCBI): domain Eukaryota; kingdom Metazoa; phylum Arthropoda; class Insecta; order Lepidoptera; family Erebidae; genus Euplagia; species Euplagia quadripunctaria. The sequence continues at coordinate 6,482,814 of OY982573.1, forward strand.
ATGATACAATTGAAATTGTAGAATCAAGTCTTTGTTTCAAAATAGGAAGCAGCTTCAAACATCATTTCGCGATTTGTCAACAACTTTGTCAAACTTGCAAACAAATAAATCAAAACTCCTAGTTAGTAGTTATCTCCAGTTGAAGCTGTTTCCTTATAATCTCACTTCAAGTCTCATCAAAGACATTCCCAGTAAGTTATGATATCAGATTTTGGTATTGACTGTACATGAGACCAAATTGTAAAAGAATTGTTAAATATTCTGTCTAACTTTTTAACCAGCCAAAGGCCATAATGCTATGCCATAGCCAGCGAGCGACTATTTTTTTATATTATAATCATTATTTTTTTGTTACTATAATAATGAAACAGCTCTTAAACCAACTTTATAGTCATTCCAAAGATACTTTTCAATTATTAAACATTGCTATAAATGGATTTAGTGTCATTCTAAATTGTTGAGGGTCGAATATAAAGTTGGTGCAAAGCTTAAATGAGGATATTGTGACCTTAAATCAAAGGTTCTCTTTATAGTGGTTTCACTAGGAAGAAAGGCTTTGAGTCGGTAATACACCCTTACTCAGCAGTGATACTTGAATGACTTTGTTTTACTGGTACCTATGAAATATCTTGAAAAGGGAGTAGAATACCAAGAGGTGCACAAATTAACCTCGAGTATACAGTAAGAAGTATTTATAAAGCTAATACTTCTTGCTGTATATTAATACTGAAACTAACCTTTTAAGAAAGTTTCAGAGATGTTTGTCTTTTATATGTGTTGCCATATAATTTGTTGTCTCCAGCGATGTGCGGAAGAAGTTTCCTAAGCTGGTCAAACTGGTGAGTTCTATTTCTTTAAATACGAATTGTTTAATTACATTTTTATGATGTATTTGGTTTGTTTATAGAAATTAATCTGCATCCTGCTGCGTGGGTAGCATTGATTACTGCTTTACAAGAATATGGATCACCAGAATGTGTTTTTAATAATAATAATTACTCAGGTTACACATTACCAGCATTCGATCGGTCCATCCATTTAGGAGCTGTGATGATACAGACAGACACACAGACAACCATAAACTCACATTAAACTTATAACACCCTTTCTTTTTGTGTCGGGGGTTAATTACTTAGTACTAGTCATTATTAGTAGTGGCTGGTGTTACCCACACGATTATACCCGAGTGTAATTGATGTTATTGTTTAATAGTAAAAATTGTTTTTTTCTTTCTGACTTCAAAACAAAATTACTTACAATTTTTCATCGGTTGTAATACATAACCTTTTACATAAACTGCATGGGTATGCAATGGATAATACTTCTAGAAGGCTGGGAGTTTCATTACCGCATTTTCTAATATCTATGAGTTAACTAAATATTTGTATATATACTTAACTCATAGATATTTACTCATAGATTATTATTATTATTAAAAAAAAAAAATATATATATACAGGTAATCGTTTTAAAGCTTAATGTACATACATTGAAAACATGGACATATGACACTATGTATTTGATATATAGGCTATTTTGATTCTTTAGTACAAAACTACAACCACATAATATCATTCAGGATGGAGTGGAGCTGCCCCCGGCCATTGGTTTCGACGTCCAAGAAAATTATGCCCTTCCAGCACGTCAACAATCATTCCTCGTAGATCCAGCTGGCCAAAACTTAGTTCGTGAATTCCTTACGCAGTACTATGCTATCTATGATGGGGAGTCCCGCCAACAATTACTTGAGGCTTATCACGAACACGCTACAATGTCTTTGGCCGCTAACTACTTGACAAATGATTGCCGAAATTCTCCTACATTAAGGTAAACTTTAACGCGATACGTATTTTATGTGACATGCATTTTTGTGTAGGCATAGATTTCTACCATTTCCGCCTAGAAATACGAAAATGGTAGAAATCCGTCTAGAGATGAATCTCTGCAGAATACTTCAAACACCTGCAGAAAGTGTTACTTTATATATATTATAGTTATAGTATATACTATAGTTATATACTATAGTTTTTGTATTAAGTTTTAGAATTAAGCTATTCAGTTTTTTTTTCATATCTTCATAATTCTTATATGTATAATAAGAAATCTTGCTAAAATTTACAATTGAATTATTTAAATATTCTTCTTGACTTAAGAAAACCAACCTAAAATATACAAGAAATCATCTATGACACATAATACTATAATATATGTTATTTATTTTAACTACAATATAGGCGCTAAGGAAATTGAGTAAATACCACCTGCTGAAAACTGAAGTCACCCGTCTGTGGAATACACAAACGACTGTCATTCCGATGGTTATAGGCGCAACAGGAGTAGTAGCTAAAAGCATAAGGAAATACATAGACAAATTAGAAACCAACATTGACATTACCATCCTTCAAAAACAAGCAGCCATACATACAGTAACCATACTCAGTAAAATTTTAGGAGATACGGTATTCATACACAACACGCAGGACCAACACACACATAACACCCAGGAATCGCAAAACATACATCAGTCACAAGACTCACAGGACCTGCAACAATTTCCAAACATAGCGCAATCACCAGACACACCAGACCCACTCAACATAACTCATACACTGGATACACAACAGACATTAAGCACACGACGGGTAAGAGGAAGGGTAAGAGGACGAGGTCGAGGAAGGAGAAGGGCCGCGACCGACACACCACACGACAGATACACACTAGTTAGGTTCCTCTCATTATAATGAAACTACACATTAAATTTTAATATATTTATTCATATATATAACATTCATAATATGTATTTATTCTTTATTCATTTTAAAATTATGGGGACATAGATATCTCTTTTCCCGTAGGTTACGGGACGGGGTATTTATAAAACCGACAAAAGTCGAGATGTTGAAACAAACATAATATAATAAATTAAAAAATAAATAATTGAAAATTGTTTGCTATTAATCTGACATAAAGACGGTGTATTTTACCTTGGTAAAATTAATTAGTAATTTTATCTAGGTAAATTGACCCATTTTCGTTCGTACGGTCAATGGCGCTCTACGGGGCGCCAGTATGGGTGGACGCTCTGACGGCCCGTAATATTGCAATTCTACGAAAGCCGCAACGCGCAATGGCCGTCAGGGTGATAAGGGGGTACCGTACGATCTCCTTCGAGGCGGCTAGCCTATTTGCCGGATCCGCGCCCTGGGATTTGGACGCAGTACTCCTTGCGTTGCAGTACCGGTGGCGCAAGGATGCGCTAGATCGGGACGACCAACCAGTGCCTCGCGAAGTAGAGGCACATCGGGACGAGCTCCGCCAGATCCTGGTGGTGGAGTGGGAGCAGCGACTTGCGCGACCTAGTGCGGGGCACGCCGCTATAGCGGCGGTAAGACCTGTCCTACGAGAGTGGCTGGAGAGAGGGCACGGGGCCCTCACCTTCCGGATGACGCAGGTGCTTTCCGGACATGGTTGCTTCGGCAAGTATCTGTGTCGGATCGGCCGGGAGCCGACGTCACGGTGCCACCATTGTGGTAACTGCCCCGACGACACGGCGCTGCACACACTGTCGGAATGCCCAGCCTGGGCTAACCAGCGCCGTGATCTCGTCGTGGCAGTCGGTGCTGCGGGTAATCTCTCGCTCCCAACCGTAGTTCTGGCTATGGTGCGGAGCGAGAGCGCATGGAACGCTGTCGCCTCCTTCTGTGAGGAGGTGATGTCCGCAAAGGAGGCGGCGGAACGGGAGAGAGAGCGGAGTACAGCTCTCTCTACCCGCAGCAGACGCACCGGGCGCCGGAGGGCGTTTAATGACCTCCAGCCACCTTAGGAAGTGGCCTGCGGGCGGCGAACTTTTTTGGGGAAGTCGTCGTCCGAACAGATACAGGCCCGAGAGGCAGCATGCAGTGTTCCGCGTGCGCTCTCAGAGGAGTGCGGCCGACGGGTGATGGTCGCACCGGGTGACGGGACCCGTCTAGGGTGAGACGGGTCAATGCCTGTCGGGGGTTGCGGAAGAATGCAATAGCGATTCTCGCTCCCCTGATCATAGGCAAGTAGTGGAACACCGGGGTGGTTTTTAGTCGGTAAGAGTCCGACAGACCCCTTCGCCTCCCCAAGGCGGAGGACATCCATGTAGGATCTTCCACCTCGTCAACAAAAAAAAAAAAAAAAAAAAAAAAAAAAAAAAACCCATTTTCGTCTCTGTCAGTGTCTCTTAAAAAAACTTATTGTATTGTTTTCTTGAAACACCACCCACCATAATCCCGGAGTATTCAATTAAAAAAAAGCACCCTCAGGCGTATCTACTACTTCTTATTCACAGTTGAACAGCTAAATTGATTAAAGATTTGTAGTATTCTATTTCTTCAGACGGATGTCTCTTGTTTCAGACTGAACGCTTACATCTCGAACAGCCGCAACATCATACGTATCACAGAACGTGAGTCCCGACGCAGATACTTGCGAGCGGGAAAGCTTCAGGTCGTATCCTTCTTGTCCGACCTGCCGAAGACCACCCACGATCTCATGGGATGCGCTGTCGATCTCTTGGTATTTACTGTAAGTTGAATTAATTTTTTAGTTGATTACATTTTAAAACTCTACCTAACGACGCGTCACAAACCCACGACACTGTATGTGTGAATATCGACAAAAGTCTAGGATTAAGCAAGTCTGATAGATGTTATTATATAACTAGCAGCGCTCCGCGTAAGTCCCGATCCCGTTTGAATATCGGGATAAAAAGTGGCCTATGCGTTAATCCAGGTCTCCAGCTATCTACATACGTTATGGCAGGTTCAGGATGAATCCTCGTCTAATTGAGAGGTTTTTTTTACCCAAAGGTGGTGCCCGCGCTTTTGCGGGCAGGCGCTAGGGTTCCGGATGTCTTAATAAAAGCTGTTCCCGGATCCCTCCTATTTAAGGCCCAGTACGGCACACCGTGTGGTTTTAGTCGGTTCGATTCCGACACACCGCCCCACCGAAAACCCCGGTGGGGTGACGGCCCGAGGGGGTTTCCAGAGGCACAAAAAAAAAAAAAAGATTCGTAATGAATAATCCTAGTTAATTGCATTTTACTTCTTTTGCATATCCTTAATGACCTCATCTAAGCAACCCGAAGGCATGCTTTGTCACTGATGATGTGATCAGTGACAAAGCAATGTCAAACAACAAAGAATGTCATGCCAAAAATTGCCTATTGAGAATCAATTTTTTGATTTAAAAAAATGTTGTTTAGACGGTTAACTTAGATTCTAAATTTGCTTGGTATAATTAAATATAAGTCCAATTTCAAGTTTCGTCCTTATAATGCATACCTTTTCCTTCACAGCCATCAATGATCGTTCTCACAATGAACGGTCTGTACAAAGAGACTAATACGAATGGCAATCCCACACGTTCGTTCCACCGTACGTTTGTGATCGTACCGAATGCGGGAGGCGGCTTCTGTATCATCAACGATACGTTGTTTGTCACCAACACTACTAAAGAACAGGTAAACATTCCTTTACATTCTTCTACTATTATTGAAGAAACAATTTGTAAAGTGGATTTTTTTCCACTCTTCTTTTC